>PVJN01018202.1:0-38134 GCA_004026805.1 Lasiurus borealis
ATGAAATTCATTCATATTAAAAAGGAATTAAATAGAGGAAATATTTTAATATTGCTATTTGTACTTTCTCTAAAATAGAAGTGTCAGAGATGAAAGAAAACTAGTAAAACGTATATGAAAATCTCCTTCCTGTCAGAGCCTGGAACATGCTGTAGGACATGGTGTCAAGTCTCCACCTACTAACACGCTGATTGAAATTTCAAGAGACTCAGATCCAGCCAGCCCCATGCCAATCAAGTCCAGCAAAAGGGGGTAGGCATGGCCTCAGGTTCCCTGGCTCACCTCAGGTCCCCTGGCCAGCATAACAAAGTGATGGTGTGATGACCATTTGTATATTAGCTCTTTATTATATAGGATGATACATTGTCTTTGTTGTTTTTCCCAATCACATCTCACACACATGAATAAGGGTCCCTGCTGCCTGTCACTACTTGAGCCAATGAAGCAGAGATAGGGTTGAGACATATATAAGCATTTATTCCAATTCTGTGTATAATATGGAGAGCAACCGGTCATTTACAAAAATCTGCTTTGCACCCCACCATAAGTCAGCTGCTTGTCTATATATATAAAAAACCCAACGACTGGAATAGCAGAATGAATGGAATAACCAGAGCAACTAGTGACTATGATGTGCCCTGTGGCTGCCAATCAGCATGATCCAAGCCCTGATTGTCCCCTGGACCCCAAGCCAGTGCAGCTCCCAAATGTCCCCCAACACTCTAATTGGGGGACATTTGGGGCTGGCCGGCCAACTGTTTATGACCCCTTCCCACTGACAGGTGGGTCCCATGGGACCCCATCTGGGCAGGCGTGCCAGACTCCTACCAAGCACGAATTCCTGCACCAGGCCTCTAGTATTGAATAAAAGGACAAACAATTACTTGGGGAAGTAGCCAAAGGCTATGCCAAAGGGGCCAATGACAGGGAGCAGAGTGCTGGGGTCTTCCAAGAGTTGGTGGGCCCGTTTCTGCAGCAAGTTGTTGATCTTCCAGATGAGCTCCCAGGTCCCCAGTGAGGCTGTCAGCCAGGTGAGAACGTACTTCTTTAATCAGAATAAACAATCACAGGTAACAGAGCATGATTACGATGTCTTACAATTCCAGCTGATCCCCACATTCTATTTCTCCCCTATCAATAACTCACATATATACAAGTGACAAGGGAGGAGAGGCTGGGCTGGACCCTGTTGCCACAGCCTCCATCTCAAATCTGCTGTCCCTGACACAAGCACGCAGCTGCCTGCCTGAAACCACAGATTTCACTCGACTTCCCTGCTGTTCATGTGCAAAAGGCCTGTGTTCCCAGCCTCTCTATGTGGGAGACTTTCCATCCTTTAAAAATGGAGCCCCTGGCTGGTGTCGCACAGTGGTTTGGTTGTCAGCCTGTGCACCAAACGGTGTGCACTCTTTAGACCTTATCCTGCCGAGGCAGCAGGTTTTTTAATAATTGCGAGTCCTTTCCTCTGCACATGGGGAAGAAACATATATTCACGGATGTATTAAATGAAGGAAAGACAATACGTTAATGTAAGAAATGTCCAAACATGGAGAGAATGTGTTATAAGATTTTTTGAGGCAAACTAATGACAACTGTTGAGAAGCAAGATCTCAAATGCTCTGGAGAATAACTGTTCCCAGCTGCGTTTGTGCATTTGAAGTTAAGGAGGAAAGATGAGAAAGGTGACTGGGAGGTGGGAGAGAGCAAGGGGGGGAGGGATTGGATGATATGATCTTTTACAAGATTCCTTCTCTCTCTCTTTATTAAAATTCTTATTGTTGAAAGTATTACATAGGTTCCCCTTTTTCTGCCCATTAACTCTTTCAGCCCACCCCATCCTCTCCCCCACACTCCTCACTCCATTGTCTGTGTCCATGCGTTAGGCATATTTGCATACAAGTTCATAGGTTGACCTCTTTCCACCCACCCTCCCCTGCCTTCCCTCCAATATTCTATAATCTGTTCATGCTTTCATGTCTCTGGGTCTATTTTGGTTCATCAGTTTATTTGGCCATTAGGAATGCAGACAGGTGCAGGTATTATGGAAAACAATAAGAAGATTCCTTAAAAAATTAAAAATAGAACTCCCGCTTGACTCAGTATTTCCACTTTTGGGAATATATCCTAAGAATCTTGAAACACTAATCACAAAGAATATATGCACCCCTATGTTCAGAGCAGCACAATTTACAACAGCCTAAGTGCCCAACAGCAGATGAGTGGATTAAAAAACTGTGGTATAGCCCTAACCCGTTTGGCCCAGTGGATAGAGTGTCAGCCTGTGGACTGAAGGGTCCCAGGTTCGATTCCAGTCAAGGGCATTTACCTTGGTTGTGGGCACATCCCCAGTGGGAGATGTGCAGAAGGCAGCTGATCGATGTTTCTCTCTCACTGATGTTTCAAACTCTCTCTTCCTCTCTGTAAAAAATAAATAAAATATATTTAAAAAAATAAAAAAATAAAAAAACTGTGGTACATCTACATAATGGAATACTATCTTACCTAATAATAGACAAATTTGTAAATTGACTGTACCTCCACTATGCACACATTCAATCAGAGTGAGTATGTAAATTAGAAGGCCAAAGATGGCTGCCACCCAGCTGTTCCAGGTGTGGAGTGGCCAGGTAGGGTAGAATGCCTGCTATAAGAGGATAGGGTGGTAGCCAAGGGATCAACAGGAGCAGCACTCGGTCGCAGTGAAGACAAGACTGCAGACTCTGGAATCTGCAGCAAAGACGAACACAGCAGTCTGCAGCGAAGATGGCAGACTGCCTGGAGTCTGCAGCAAAGATGAAAATGGCAGATCCAGCTGGGGGGAAGGCTTGGGTCCCAGGTGCTAGAGGCAAACTGATACTGGAAGCCAAGGGCTATTGCTGCTATAAAAAAGAAAGAACTCTTACCATTTGAAACACCATGGATACTTCTGAGAAGGGGTTAATCTCCAAAATATATAGGGAACTCATACAAACTTAACAAAAGGAAGACAAACAATCCAATTCAAAATGGGCAAAGGGCCTTCATAGACAATTCTCCATCGAGGACGCATAGAAGACCAAGCTTTGCTCTCCTGAGGGTGGATCAGCAGACCTGGGCGTTGTCTGTGTTGCTGGGACGAAGTGAACTAAGGTGGAGGGCTGCTCCAGATGCCAGAGGTGTATGGGGAGGTAGGCTGGAACCTCTCTCCAGAGACTTAATGAGGAAGAACTACCCAGACCCTCTCTCTTGCAGGCTGATGCTGGGCCTCGCTTTGGGGGAGCTGCCAGAAGCCAGCTGGTCAAGGCACCATGAGGGCTGAGGAAAATAAAAACCTAAATTAGGGAAAACTGCATTTTCCCAGGTGCCAAGAAGAGACAGGGACTTCCTCCCTTTCTTCCCTCTAAAATGCACCTGGGGTTAAATGTCAGTTTAAAAGCTCACTGAGCACCTTTACCACCCTAATGTGTTTTCTGGGGATCTTGAAACCATCCTTGAAGTGTGACCACTAAGGAACACCCCTCTCCCTGCTTCTGTGGGAGGAAGAGGGCAGCCAGACATCAGGGGGCTCCTGGCTCCCAGGTGCAAACCTCCTTCCTGTCCTAAAGAGGCAGGAGGTTTCATGTTCCCTGGGATCAGGTCAATGAGCAAACACATGAGGCCCCTCCAGTCACCAGGGGATTTGGGGTGAACTCTGGGTGACAAGTGGTGCTCAGTTCTCCCTGAGGCTGCACCTCTGTGAGAAGCTGTGTCTGCAGATGGTTTCCCACAAGAACTCCGTTCCGTCCCCTTATCTGCTGCTTTGCCAGCCCCACACGGGCAACACCACTGCAGTTATGTTAAGTCTCCACATAGATAAATTTCTGGGTATTGAGCTGTGATTTTGAAATCAATTCTTTTGATATTTTTCATAGATAACTATATCATGTGCAAGTAGGGACACCTGTACCTCCGTTCACATTTGAATATCTCTATGCATCTTTCTTGTCTTATTTCACTTGTTAAAACGTCAATGACAATGGGAATAGAAATGGTAAGAGTGGACATTTTTGACTTTGTCCCCATCTGAGAGGGAATCATTTCTCTCCCCACAATTGAGTATGATAGTAGCTACAGGAGTCTCATGATCAGATAGAGGAAGTGCCCTTTACCCCGAGTTCCCTAAGCATGTTTATTATGAATAAATGCTGTGCCTTGTCACACACTTTTCTGTATCAATTTTTACCACCATGTGAATTTTCTTCTTTACAAGTTGACCTTTTGGATTACCTTAGTTGATTAAAAGATATTGAACCAGCTTTGAGTTGTTGGGATAATTACTACTTTGTCATGATGTAGTATGATTTTCTTACATTGCTGGTAGGATTGGCTAATATTTTGTTGATGATTTTAGTAAATATGTTAACAAGAAATTTTGGTCAGTAGTTTACTGAGTGCACAAAGAATGCCAGTCTCATAAGAATGCATCGGGGAATGTGCTCATATCTTCTAAATAATTTCTGATATTGGTTATTTGTTTCTTTGCCAGTCTTGTGATCATTGACTTAGTTTTACTGATTTTTTTTTCTCAAAAATTAAGCTGTTGGTGTCATTCATTTTTCTCTACCATTTTTTTCTGTTTGTTTAATTTCTGTTCATCTTTATTTTTCTTTCCTTCTGCTTGATTTTAGATGATTTTGATCTTCCTTTTATAATTTCTTTTTTTTAAAAATCTTTACTGTTGAGAGCATTACTAATATTCCCCCATTTCTACCCATATCACCCCTCCACCCCATTATGTCCCATCCCAGGCTTTCATCACCCTCTTATCTGTGTCCACAGATAATGAATATGCATGTAAGTTATTTGGTTCATCTCTTTCCACCCTCCCTCTTCCCTCTGAGATTTGTCAGTCCATTCCATGTTTCCATGCCTCAGGTTCTATTTTATTCATCAGTTTATTTGGTTCATTAGCTACTATATTTAATTATATTTTTAGATTCAATTGTTGATAGACATGTATTTATTACCATTATTTTTCATATTTTTGTATTGTTTTTTAATATTTTTATTGATTTCCAAGAGGAAGGGAGAGTGAGAGAGTGATAGGAATATCAGTGATGACAGAGAATCACTGATCAGCACCTTTTTCATGTTCACCATTGGGGACTGAATGCACAACCTGGAATGTTCCCATGACTGGAATTGAATTTGGAACCCTTCAGTCAGCAGGCCAATGCTCTATCCACTGAGCCAAACTGGTTAGGGGCTTTCTTCATATTTTTTCCTCCTCCTCCTCCTCTTCCTCCTCTTTCTCCTCCTCCTTTTCCTCCTCCTTCCCCTGCTCTTTTTCCTCCTTCTTCTTTTCCTCCTCCTGGATGTGTGCGGTTGTAATCTGGTCTGGTCTGAAACTGTTCACTAGGTGCACTGGCCATAGGGTTTTCTGGCAGGTGCAAAGTCAGCCACTGCCTGGAACCACCAAGCAGGAGCTACAGGGAATCTGCAGATGGCTGCTACTTGTATTGAGTTTGAAAGTGCCCAGGCAAGGACAAGTTATGAAGCAAGGCAGGCTGGTGGGAGGGCTGGGTCTTGGGTCTCTTACTGATAGATTTGGGACATGCTGATGCCAGCTGCTGTTTGTTTGAGAGTTTTTAGGAGAGTTTGAAATCTGAGCTAGGACAAGCTATTCAAATGGAAAGGCTGCTGGAATCATTTTGGATAGGGCTAATTTGGATGGAGTGGGTTCTCAGGGAATCAGCAAGGCAGAACAAACTGTGTGTGCCATACTGATGAAACTTCAGATATGCCTTTGAGACAGCTATGTGATGCGGAGGTCCCAGCACAGAAACAGTAACTCCTGTGAGCAGCGGTGTCTGGAAGAGTGCCACCTCAAGTTCTTGCCCTAATGCCAGACAATCTTCCCTGTATATCCCAGGATCCCCCAATTCCACTACTTCTGTCTGGAGCTCAGAGGAAGTGAGCCCCTGTAAACTACTATGCTGGCCTTTTAAGAGAAACAGCCTGGCTCTTCAGCTGTTTCCATGTCATTAAAAAACAATTGCTTCTGTTTTTACAACCTGAACTTGAGGATTCTTCTTACCAGCTCTATAAACCTGGATTGGAAGTTGGTTTGGGGCTGGGACCCGTTGCTTCTCACAAGAGGCTTCCACAGCTGAAATATCCCTCCTGATTAAGAACACACCACATGTGGATGTCGGACTAGCCTATTCCCTGCCTCTGCCATACCCACCCTAGACCAGAATGATCATTGTTCTATCTTTTAGTGGTACATTTCATGTGGTTGTGGGAGGCAGCTAGACCATACATCTACCTATGCGTACAAAATGGTTTTCACCCTTTCCCATTTTTTTTTAAATAGAAGGCTTATATTATTGATTGAAAGATCATTATTCTTTTCTAACATAAACATTTAATGTCACACATTTCCCTCTAAGAACTGCTCTAGTTACATCTCACAAAATTTGATATTTTGTAATTTTATTGTCATCTAGTTTTGAAATACATTTTCTGTTAGTTTAGAATTCTACATTGATGTTTCTTCAATGTTCCTTTAAATCTTTAGAGTCATCACCCCATTGTCTTCTGGTTTTGGTAGTTTTTCATGTGACCTTTGATGTTTTTATTAATCTTGTTCTGTGACTCATGTGGAATTTTCCTTGCTGTCCTTAGGTATTTTATCTTTTTCATGAGTTTGACTTTATTGCGTCTTTATTTAATGGTGTTTATTTTCATTTTTCTTGGGATACATAGGTGTTCTTAGATCTCTTTATAGTTTACATCAAATTCTGAAAAACTATTTGCCATAATTTCTTCAAACATTTTATTTGGTGCCCCCTTCCTCCTCTTTCTGGGATTCCAATTACATGTATATAGATTTGACTGCTTTACTGTCCTTTATATTACTGACATTTGACTATTTTGGGGAAAATTTGTTCTATGTTCCATTTTTGGGAGTTTCCATTACACTTCTTTAAGTTCACTTATATTTAATCTGCAGTGTTAGTCTTACTGCACTTATTTTTCATTTCAAATGTTGTTATTTTTTATCCTCTAGAAATACAAACTACAGACCAGTTCTACCAACTCCTTTCTGTCAGATTAAAGACTTCATGTGTTTCATCCAACTGAAGCTCCTGACCAAAGACTGTCCCTTTGCTAGCACAGCTGGGCTATTGGTTGCTGGGGCTGCAATATCGTTTCTTTGTTCACTGCCCAACTATGTCCCCAAAGGCCTCCTTAAAATAGCAATTTCTCCTGGAGGAGAGACCAAGTGTAAACATTAAGGACTTCTTCTGACTAATCAATGGGGCAGAGGAAATAAGTGACTTCCTCTAAGGGGTAGTGTGAAAGGAAACATAAGGCATAAAGGGGAGAAGCAGTGAGTCCTTGAGGAGGGTGTTACTCCTGGAGAATAAAACCACTGACCAGATCCTCAGAGAATATATTCCCCAGGTCCCAGCTCCTGAGCTGGTCCCCCTGCTCTGTGGTCCTGAGAGCACCCTGGTGTTCAGAGCACCCCCTGCAACTCAGCCCTGCTGTTTCCCTCAGGGAGGTTTGTGTCCGGGCTCACACTGACTTCCCCTCACTGTGTCTCTTGAACAGTAATAAGCGGCAGTGTCCTCAGTGGTCAGGGACCTCAGCTGCAGGGAGAACTGGTTCTTGGTCGTGTCTCTGGAGATGGAGGTTCGGCTTTTGAAGGAGGGGCTGTAGTAAAGATTTCCATTATAATTTATGCACTGCATCCACTCTAGCCCCTTTCTTGGAGGCTGGCAGATCCAGCTGCAGCAGGAACCACTGGTGATGGAGTAACCAGAGACAGTGCAAGTGAGGGAGAGGGTCTGTGAGGGCCCCACCAGTTTTGGGCCCCAGCCCTGCAGCTGCACCTGGGACAGGACACCTAGGACAGAGAGAACACAGTGAGTCCTGGGCTCAGATGCAGGATCCCCATTTCCTCATGTCTAAGCCCCCAAGTCACTCACATCTGGGAGCTGACAGCAGGAAGAGGAAGAGCCACATGGGATTCATGTCTTACAGGTGAGGTCCTCATTCCCCAGAAAGTATTCTCCAGGGTGAGGAGGCCCCGATTTTAAGTGGATGTCAACTGTGTGTGTGTCTGGTGGCCATGTGGGCATTTGCATATGGGGGGTGTCTGTACATACAAAGGGCATGAGGGCTTTAATTTGGGGCTTCTCCTGGAAGGAGGTGCTGACTGTACCCTCAGAGAACCAGGCCTTCCTTGGGGTCCTGGTCACCATGCCCAGTGACCACTTCTTCCACAGCAGGAGATGTGCTACTGGAAGTAAGATGTGGGAACAATCAGTGACTTCTTAGGGATAAAATCAATGTGCCTCTTTTTCCAGGGATATAGGTAGATAGATAGATATAGATAGATATAGTTTGATAGGCATAGATATGGATATATAGATATGGGTATAGGTATAGATATAATAATATATATAGATCTTTTTTAAAAAATTATTTTCTTGATAGAAAAAAAGAAGGGAGAGGCATAGAGAGATAGAAACATCCATGAGAAAGAATCACGGATTGGCTGCCTCC
Organism: Lasiurus borealis; assembly: GCA_004026805.1. Taxonomy (NCBI): domain Eukaryota; kingdom Metazoa; phylum Chordata; class Mammalia; order Chiroptera; family Vespertilionidae; genus Lasiurus; species Lasiurus borealis. Next base: position 8,536 of record PVJN01018202.1, read on the forward strand.
AACATGGCCCCCACTGGTGATGTAGACAGCAACCCCATCATGAGCCATCACTGGGAATTGAACCGGTGACTTCTTGAGTCCTGGGTCAACACTCAACCACTGAGTGACATGAGCCAAGCTGGATCCTCTTTTCTTTATCCTCACCTGATGATGTGTTCATTGATTTTTAGAGGGAAAAGGAAAGAAGAGACAGAAGGAAAGAGATGAACATTGACGTGAGAGAGAAATACTGATCAGTTACTTCCCATTTATTTATTTATTTATTTATTTATTTATTTATTTATTAATAGATTTCGGAGAGGAAGGGAGAGGGAGAGAGAGAGAGACAGAAACATCAATGATGAGAGAGAATCATTGATTGGCTGCCTGATGCTCATTCCACACTAGGGATGTTGCCCACAACCTAGACATGTGCCCAGACTGGGAACGAAACAGTGACTCCCGGTTCATAAGTCGATGCTCAAACATTGAACCACACTGGCCAAGCTGTGCCCCCAATTTTAGGATCTCAGACCTCCCTGTGTAGCTGGGCTCTGATCAGCTGGACGTTGACAACATTATAGGTGACCAGGTACCTGCCGTTCTCTGACTGCCCTTTGACCAAGTCGCCATGGGCTTGTCCATCATGATGTTCTGCAGGTCACGGGCCCCTGGATGTTCCATCAGCACAGATGTGAGCTGTTGAAGGTGCTCTGAGGTCAGTGGTCAGCTGTATCTCCACCTGACACAGTTGGGACCCATATGGCCTGATATCACACGTGGGCACTGCATGTGGATTCAGCAGGGTGGCGAAGGTAGGGTTCAGGCTGCCTGAGTAGTCCTTTCCCTGGCATCTCAAGGAAAGCCTGTACATGAGATGGATATGAGGGGATGGCGTGTGGGTGCATTTAAAGCCAAACCTGTCAGGCAAGGAGAGGGCAGAGCGCAGTCACACAGGATGTCTTGTGCTGGCCTGATTATGATGAGAATGTGGGTGGCAGAGGATAGAAGGTGAAGATGGGGTAGTGTCTGAGGATTCTGGAGGCATAGCAGAGATGGGTGGGGATCATGTCTCCCTTCAGCAGGTTCTCAGGATCCAGTGGATTCCCCATGGGAAGCAGGACAGGACTGTGTTCTGAGACCCAGGGGGAACAGGGCCCAGCAGGGCTAAATAGGCTCCATCACTGGACTTCTTTCTTGCCTCCATCCTAGGACACCCTGAGAGCTGGGTACTTCTCCGATGCTCATACAGTGGCAGTGCCCACAAAGTATGATCCTAACCCACCATGAACATCCAAGTCAGTGAGAGGCTCATGGCTAACTGCCCCAAAAGGCTGCTCCTGGGGCAGAGCGAGGGGCTGATGACCCTCAGGTCAGTTTTGGGGCCTGGAATCTCCGATTTCTGATCAGCATTGCATGGGATGCTGGGGGACTTTGCTTTCAGTGGAGGGACAGGAATCCCTACAATGTTTCCTTGTCAATCTGGACAGCAGACCATCAGAGACATAGTGAAGGAAAGGTGCAAAGGAAAAGATGACCAGATCTGAAACACAACCACTTTCTTCAGAGAATCTAGTTAAAGACACAAAGGAAGAAGCAGGAGCTGCCTCAGGGACAACAGGAGGGAAGAAAGCATTGACCTCAATAGGAAACCCTCACAACTCCTCCAGGGCCACCTTCTGAGCTGGCTCCCTGGGTTTGCTTGTCCTGAGCGCCCCCTGCAGCTCATCCCTGCTGCCTCCCTCAGGGAGGTTTGCATCTGGGTTCACACTGACTTACCCTCATTGTGTGCCCCTCTCTCACAGTAATACACGGCCGTGTCCTCAGCTCTCAGACTGCTCATTTGCAGATACAGTGTTTTCTTGGCATTGTCTTTGGAGATGGTGAATCAGCTCTTCACAGAGTAGGTGTAGTATGTGCTACCACCAGTATGAGTAATGAGTGAGATCTACTCCAGCTCCTTCTCTGGGGCCTGACAGACTCAGTCAATGTGGTAGCTGCTGAAGGTGAATCCAGAGGCTGCACAGGCGAGTCTCAGAGACCTCCCAGGTGGCACCAAGCCTCCCCCAGATTCTAGCAGCTGCACCTCACACTGGACACCTGCAAACACAGAGACACAAGGTGGACTTAGCACAATCAGGCTCAGGCACAGGTCTCAGGGCTTCCCTCTCCTGAGGACGACCTTGAAAAATGATCAGGAGGAAAACGCAGCTTGGCACCACATCCATGGTGGAGCTGCTGGGGTCCTGTCTCAGGCACTTGGGTTCTGGGTGTCTCCATAGCATGTGGGGCCGGGCCCTCTTTTATGAGCAGAAGGAGAGCCCCATTTGCATGGAGTCTGGATGTAAGGTTGAGCTGTGATCCTGGGCTGCATGCCTGACCTTGTCATTTGCACCCTTCCTGTCACCATGTCTCTGATGATCTGCTGTCCAGATTGACAAGGAAACATTGTAGGGATTCCCGTCAACCCCAGATGGGAAAGGACTCAAGGATGCAGGCAACAAAGGTTCCCATCACGACCCACCCTCCTTCCTTCCTTTCCTGAGACCCATCACCCTGACCTCATTCCTTTGGGAGCAGCTTCCAGGATTGAGAGTCCTCCATCCTTGGGGTTTTGATGAGGACTGAGGGGTGCTGCCCTCAGAGACGCATGGATGGGGCTTCCTCTTATTCTCCTTCACCTGCTATGGGCCATGTTGCCTTTCTTGAGTTTGGGAATAATGCAGAAACTGAACCTTGTTTCACTAATAGAAAGATGGGGGAGAGGAAGCCCCAAAGGCTAGTCAACAATCTTCATTGCTCTAACCACTCACTGTTTTAGTTGAAACATTCTTAGCAGAAGTAGTCTCCACCTCTGTTTATCTTATGTATTTTTGTTATTGAAATTTCCTGCTTAAAGGCTATGGTTGTGTCCCAAAGTCAATAGAAGGGAGAGCAAGGCCAGAGCAGAGGGTAGTCGTCTCATTAGAGGAAGGCTCCCACCTGCTCCCCTACCCAATATTCCCAAGTTAACATTTTTCTAGTCTCTTTTCATTTGTTTGTGGCCTCCTCCAGAACCCAAACCCTGAAAGGGAACCCTGAACCACGGGGGAAGTGAAAGGGGTCCCCACATCTGGCGCCCGGACTGGGATGTCTGGAGGAGAAGATATTTTTTGCCAAAAACCGAAGGAGGAAAAATTTACTGAGGAAAAGGTGAGGGAAATTCAACCATGCAAAACTCACGGACTAACTGCAGAGTCGTGATCTGTAAGTAGGGTGGGAATGTCTTTTTCAGCCAGGCTAAAGGGGAAGAATTAGGTTATAAATATAAAGTAAACTTTATTATAGACTTTTGGTTTGCATGCTTAAATAATGTGGTTTCTTGTTCAAATTAAAGTCTTAATTTGTATTTAGAATCTAAAATCTGTAATAAGTGAAACTCCACTGCTGAAACCACCTCCGGTGCCGAGAAATTCAAAGGTGGTAGGAGAGGACAAGGCTATCTGCTCTCCTGCAATGAGATTACTTAAACGTTTCATTTAAAAATTATAGAAGAACTGGCAGGGAAATGCAAATCTTGGCCAAATTGGGTGCCCATTATTGCTTCGAAAAGCAAAAAAGAAAGAAAAAATTTAAGACCTATCTTTATCTTTTAAACATGAAAAGAAATTCGGCCAGATCTGTTACTGATGCTTTCCCCCAGAATAAGCAGGATGTGGGGAAAGGGAGAGACGGGTGGTAATCCAATATGAAAGCCCACTCTCCCAGTATACTAATCTAAAGTCTCCTTTTTTTGGCAATGAAAAAGTCTTAAAAATTTAGAAATGTGTCTGGAATTTCTGTACTCTTGAGAAGAGAAGCCCGGCTTAAAAAAAAAAGAAATACATGCAACTGTCCACTTTTTGGATATATTAGACAGGGTTTTAAGCTGGAATCTCTCTGTGAAAGCTACAGAAAAAGAAAAATCCAGAACTGGTCTTTATTTTTTAAGAAAGGTGGTGTAAAGGAACCAAAAGAAAAAGATTTTGTGTTATTAATCTAGGAACTGCTAAACATTTGACTTGCCAGCTTTAAAAGTTCAAGATTCAAATTAAATTGGGAGAAATAAAATAAAATTTCTCTATTAATTAGGAATTCAAAATATGTTGATTATTGGTCTAATTAAAAAAAGGATTAATTCTGTGATTCTCAACTAAACATTTTAATATAAAATCCAGTTTAAAATATAATTATAATCTTTAAATCATATATGGATATATATATTTGATGTTTTTTTCCATGTTAAAATTTCAAGGCTTTAACAGAGATGATTCTTGGAAAGCTCCATGGGCCCAGAGTAATACAAGAAATTTGTTCTCTCTTCTTAAAGGAAATCTTTTTAAATTTAACCGATCTAATAGACTTGAAATTGCATGGAAAACTTTATCAAATAAGAATTAATAACTATATTTTAAATTTTATGAAGGTTTTGGCCTTTAAGAAGGGCAAAATGAAGTAACTCAACATTTCTAAAATTCCAACAGCAGGATTTAAAATGACAAAAGCTGGTAGCCACCTATATTCTTAATTAAGCTAGAGACAGAGCAACGTTTGTGGCTTGTGAATCAGAGCTAAACATTTACTAAATTTGCTTTGCTTTTTAAATTGTTGTTCCTGGAATCCAGGGTCCCCAATAATCAACCAACAGGGAGCCTTTTTCCTATGCAAAATCAAAGAATCTTTATTCAAACCCGGGTTTGGCTCCCAGCCTCTTTCTGGCGCAGCATTGAGACGGGAGAGCGTGCCCTGGAAGAACAATGGGTTATATGGGTTTAGGATATTGGGTGGGCTTAGGGAAGTGACAAGGGTTACAGAGATTGGTTGCTGTGTTCCTGGAGCTTCATTGGTCCATTCGGGTGGTGGTCGGGGAAGATAGGACATTGCTGGCTGGCACACCTATGGCCACTCCCAGAAAAGGGAGAGGGTTTAGGCAGGTGGCCCAGCCCTATAGGACAAGATGGAGGAGAGTTTGTTTCTGCTTTGTTCTTTCACTATGGCCTAGAACAAAGAATATCCTTACATGATATTATTCTACAATGTCATTATAATTTTACAACAATGTATTGTACAAATATCCCAAACTTATATCTAATTCTTTGAATGTTTGGCAGCAATTTTAAAAAGAACATGAAAGGAATTAAGACAGTGGGAAGGCACTTGAGCATTCTATATTGACCCTTTTTGCCCTTTTTGCCAAGAGGGACCCTCCCACAGCTGTTGCCTGAGCTTTCTATTCATGCTGAGGTTGAAGTCTTGTGGTGACTGGTACCAAGGATCTGTCTCTCACCCAGTGATATGAGCTGGACCCTTTCTGAAGAAACCTGGGTTCCCCGAGATATGTGATCAATGCCAGGACCCCACCAGAGGCAAGTGGATCCTAAGGCAGGTAATGAGATGGAGGCCACAGGGACATAGGCTACCAAGGAGACAGAACTGAATCTCATATCACCCTGCTTGGCCCTGGAGGATGGCTGGTTAGCCAGAGACGGGTAAGATTCCTCAGGGAAAGAAAAACCTAAGATAGGCACAGTCGCAGAGGGGCCATCTGGAGAGAACTTGGGGATCAACAGAGGTGGGGCACAGACCCTTACCCCCCCACCAACACACACACATTGCAGGGGCTTGAACCCTTGCCCTTTCTGAGGGAGGTCTCCTGCCCGATGGCTCCTTTGCTTCCCATGCCCAGCTCAGATCGGGACCCATGTAACAGAAATAGATTTGGCGCAGCGCATATCAGAACCCAGGTAACAGACAGAGACTTGGCCGACAGCAGCTGCGCTATATCTAAATCCAGCCTAGCACCAGGAATGCTCAGGGCCTACTCAAGAATGCAAATAATCCTTTCCACTAATATTTACAGGATAATATAAGATTGTTGTTAGAATATTAAATTTGACAGTAAAATAGTAGTCAAGTTTTCAGATTAACTTAAATTGGCTAATTGAAATAAGTGAATATTCAAGAAAATTTAATTGTACTGGACAAAAGTTGTTCCTAAAGTATTAACTAAAATTTCTATTGATAGTTCATCATATGTAAAATTGCTTAACATGCAATAAACCTAAAGTAGTCATATTTTTGTGTAAAAAAATTAAATTTTAAAGTTATCAAGACTGCATTATAAAATTTTTCCAGGAGCCTCCTAATAATTAAATAAAAAGGAAGGGAGGGTAGAGGAGTAATATTATGTAAGGAAAAATACCCTATAAGTAAATGATATCTAGAAAAAAATTTTTTTACCTTGAAAAACAATTTTCATTTGTAATGCTAACAGCAAGACACCATAAAAAACACACATAGTATCAAAATACTGTAAGCCAAAGGAAAATCATTTGGGCAAAAATACAAAGGATCCCAAGTCAAATTTATAGGAAAAATTCCTTTATTCACTTCTGGTTGAGAATATGTTTGTGTATTTTCAGAAAACAGCTCCAAGACCACGTGGATTCCTACAAAAGAGAGGAATTGACAGAATGCTCCAGCTCTGAAGACAAGAGGAGAAACAGTCCAGAGATGGAAGATGCTGACACAGCCTTGCCATCCTAGCAGTCAGCAGCTGTGCGTTGCTGCAGGTTGCCCAGCACCAAACCAGAGAGGGTCGGACCTGCATTGCCACCATTTGTCCACCATCCAGAACTGAAATATCATTGCTGACATGTACACACAAAAAACTGTTGGACATTGAAACTGGGACTCAAAAAACTGTTGGCTCAGAAAGAAACTTACTACAGACAGATTCATTTACCTCTCAGCATAGCCATTGTTGCTTGTCTTATTTTTTGTTCTTATATGTTTATTTCTAGTCTTCAGATTCAAGAATTTTTAAAGGAATGAAAAGGGGGAGGTGCTGGAAACCAGACATTATTTTACTAATAGAAAGATGTGGACAGAAATCCCGGAAGGCTAGTCAACAACTTTAATTGCTCTAACCACTCAATGTTTAGTTGAAACATTGTTAGCTGAAGCAGCCTCTACCGCTGTTTGTCTTATGTAATTTTGTTATTGGAATTTCCTGCCTAAAGGCTATGGGTGTGCCCCAAAGTCTCAATAAAAAGGATAGCAAGGGTAGTCTTCTCACTAGAGGAAGACTCCCACCTGACCCCCAATATGCCCAAATTAATATTTTTCTAGTCTCTTTTCATTTGCCTTCTCCAGAACCCAAACCCTGAAAGGAAACCCTGAACCACTCAGGATGTGAAAGAGGTTCTCACAGAATAAGAATTTGCTTTGGAATGATACTTTTATCTTTGATAACTAGTGTCCTGGTGCATGAAATTTGTGCACATTAAAAGGGAATTAACTAGAGGAAATATTTTAATATTGCTATTTGACTTTCTCTGTAATAGAAGTGTCAGTGATTAAAGAAAATTAATAAAATGTATATGAAAATCTCCCTCGTGTCAGAGTATGGGCTGTGCCATGGGACCCAGAGTCAAGTCTCCTCCCACCTGTGCACGTCTTAAAATCATGCGAGACCCAGATCTGGCTGGCCCTATTCCTGTCAAACTCTGCAAGATGGGAGGATGCAGTCTCAGGTCCGCTGTCCCAGCACAGGGTGGAGGGAGGGTGGAGGCACAGCTTCAAGTTCCCAATCAAGCCCCACCGGGCAGGGGGGGCAGCCTTAGGTCTCTTGGCCCCAGTCCCTGGGTGGGAGGTGTGACCTCAGGTCCCCCAGCCTTGGCACTTGGATGGGGGTGCAGCCTCAGGTCCCCTGGTGCAGCCATTATGGAAAACACTATGCAGATTCCTCAAAAAATTAGAAAAGGAACTCCATGTGACCAGTGATCTCCCTCCTAGGGATATATCCTAAGAAACCCCGACACTCACCAGAAAGGACATATGTAGCTCTCCCTCCCCTGCCCCCAGCCTCCTGCTGCTCCTGTGCACTCTTGGTTACTAGGTTTGGGGTTACTAGGTTTGGAGTCCAGCACTGAGTCCCAGACCCTCGGAGCTGGGCAGAGGGTCACAAGGAGTGTGTGGTGAACAGGAGGAAGTGAGGGGTGGGGTGGTTTTAGAGTTTGTGAGGCTTAGGTCAGTTTATGGGTCTAGGAATATCCATGTGCTTAGGAGCTGGATCTGCTCAGACCTTCTGGCCTGAGATCCGATGGAACAGCATCACCTGGAGAACCACCGGGGTGTCTGCTCACAGTGTGCACATGGGGCCTTTTCTGTGCAGCTCCTGGGAGACTCTGGTGCAAGGTCCAGTGGAGCAGAACCTTCTCATGACTGCAGCTCAGCAGCCGCCACAGCCCAGGGCTCATCACCGCTCTCCATGACTGGAGGCCTGAGGCCCCATTTGCCGGTTTCTGTCCTCGGGGGTCACAACCCTCTCTGAATGCAGAGCCTCCACGCCGCAATCCCAGCAGCATGAGGGGCCCCACAATCAACCTTTTGTGTCACCCAATACGCAGGCGGTATGGGGTGATGCACTTCCACAAATCCCTCCTAACAACAAGAGGCATTAGCCATCCTCCAGGCTCCAGCTAGGAGGGAACTTCCTCCACTCCTTCCAGAACCACAATGTTTCTCAGCAAGACTATGAGTGTGTGTCCCCTCCTCTTCTCCAAGGTTCGAAAAGAGCCGGTATTGGCATTGCAGGCCCTGAGATGCCAGAACTCAAGCAAGAAGAAGTGAGTGTCATTGCCCAGGGGCTGGAGGAGGGGCACCTCCGCTCCCCTCTCCCATACCCTCTTCCCTCCCCCACCTCTCCCAATTTTAGTTTCATGAAATAAAAAGGCTGAACTTTTCATTCCATAAAACACAAAGGACAAAACTCAAAATAAAAATGTATTTCAAGTCATTGACCAGAAAAACCCCACCCTTTGCCCTTTCCCAAAAGGATCTTTTATGTACATGACCCTTTTTGTTGTCTTTTGTTTGGGTTTTACCATTGTTGGGATTTTTTATTTGTTTTCCGGGAGTGGGACTGGGATGGGGGGTAAGAAAAGGAAGCTTCTAGCAAACCCACACCCCATTTCACCCCAACCAACCTCTTTGCTTTCTTCTCATAAAAAAAAAAAAAAGCCGAAACCAAAGGGTCCCAGGTTCAATTCTGGTCAGGGGTACGTATGGTTGCCAGCACATCCCCAGTATGGAGCGGGCAGGAGGCAGCTGATTGATCTCTCTCTCTTATTGATGTTTCTAACTCGCCATCTCTCTCCCTTCCTCTCTGTGAAAAATCAATAAAAATATATTTAAAAAAAAGGAGAAAGGGCACCCCACCCCCCACCAGGTCCTGCTGTCAGTACTCAAACTCTTCCACCAGAGCTAGTCTCAGTGTGCGATGTCACTCTGTCTTTGTAGCCACCTAAAATAATAATAATGATAATAATAAACTAGGCCTTTACAATCAGTGGTTTCTTTCTAAGGGCCTTTTTTGGAAAGCAGAAGGAAGTCACCTTTTTCCAGAGGTTATGGTTTGTGCAGATGGGCAAGGAAGGGGCGGGAACTGTTTCATTATTATTATTATTAATATTATTATCATTATTATTATTATTTTGCTTAGTTTCTCCTGGGCAAGTTGGCAACAGCAGCTGTACATCTTGGACCCCAGAATGTCCCCCATGCCATTATGTGGCTGGGGGGCCAGGCCATCTGATTCAGGCTTTCAGGACCTTACCAGGTGGAGACTCACTGTAGCCCAATGGTGGAGTGCACTGTGTTCCCAGAACTGCTTCCTCCCGGAACCTGCTTGCTACCCACTTTTCAGCCCCCACCCCAGTCTTCCCAGTGAGAAGCCTGCCAGATGGGTGGTGGTCTGGAGCCAGAGGGAAGCCCATCCCTGACAGGATGGCTGTGACTGGGACATGGAAACTGGGACCTTCATCCTTGTCCCTCGCTCTTGTATCCTCGATGTGTGCTGGCAGTATAAGGCTGGAGTTTGGGGTTTTCTTTTCTTTCTTATTTTTTTTTTCTTTTGATTCTTCCTCCTTTTTCAAAGATGGGCTATTGACCAGAACTGCTCTGCATAGGCTTGGAACTGAATGGAAAGACTTTGGAATAGTGGGGGGACACAGCTATTGAACAGCCATGCTTTTTCTGGTCCTGTTTTTATTTTTAAAAACCAGTTTATTCTGTTCATCAGATTTTTTATTCATTTGATTTTTAGATGCACTTATTGATAGATATGCATTTCTTGTTCATAATTTTTATTTTTACCTTTTTCTTCTTCTTCCTCTTCTAAAAGAGTACCTTTCAGCATTTCATATAATACTGGTTTGGTATTGATGAACTCCTTTAGGTTTTCCTTATCTGTGAAGCTCTTTATCTGACCTTCAATTCTGAATGATAGCCTTGCTGGGTAATCTTAGTTGTAGGTTCTCGCTATTCATCACTTTGGATATTTCTTGCCACTCCTGTCTGGTCTGCATAGTTTCTATTGAGAAATCAGCTGACAATCATATGGGTGCTCTCTTGTAGGTAACTGTTTTTCTGTTGCTGCTTTTAATATCCTCTCTTTGTCTTTTGCCTTTGGCATTTTAATTATGTGTCTTGATGTGATCCTCTTTGGATTCCTTTTGTTTGGGGTTCTCTGTGCTTCCTGGACTTGTAAGTCTATTTCCTTCACCAGGTAAGGGAAGTTTTTGGTCATTATTTCTTCAAATAGGTTTTCAGTATCTTGCTCTCTCTCTTTTTCTGGCACCCCCATAATTTGGATGTTGGTACACGTGAAGATTTCCTCAAGGCTCCTTACACTATCTTCATATTTTTGGATTCTTTTTTCTTTTTGCTTTTCCAGTTGGATGTTTTTAGCTTCTTTGTGTTTCAGATTTTTGACTTGATTCTTGAGCTACTCTAGTCTGCTATTGGATCTCTATATATTATTTTTTATTTCAATCATTGTATGCTTAATTTCTAGTTGGTCTTTTTAATATCTTTGAGGATCTCACTAAATCAATTATTGAAAAACCTTATAACCATGGTTTTGAACACTATATCTAGTCATATGCTTTCCTCCATTTCTTTTATTTTTGATCTGTTTCTTTGTATCCACATTTTGGCTTATTTCCTGAATTGATAGAGTGGCTTTGTGTGCTACATATCCTATAGGTCCCAGTGGCTCAGCCTCCCCAGTTTCGTGGGGTGGACATTCTTGGTGCACCCCTTTGTGGACTGTGTGCATAGTCTTGTTGTAGTTAAGCCTTGATTGTTGTTGGTATCACTAGGAGGAATTGACCTACAGGCCAATTGGTTGTGAGGATCAGCTGTATCTATGCTGGAAGAACTTCTATGCTAGAGACATCCTTATGAGATAAGACTTGCTTCAGTGGGGCTTTGGTGCTCACTGAGTCTGCCCCCTGAGTGTGTTCCTTATGGATCTAAGGATGGTCCCACTCTGCTCCATGGGTACACTGGCTCTTAGATCTCCAAGGAGGTGTTAATTTATCCTCTGCCTGAGGCCACCCAGCAGGAGCTACAGAGAGATCTTCATATTCCTTTTCTTTGTTTGGGTTTTGGGGGTGCCCAGATGAGGTCCAACTGTGAAGCAATGCTGTGGGGCCTTTGGTCTTTTTTTAGATGTTCTGTGTCTCACTGACTCAGTTGTAGGTAAGTTTAGAATTCAAAGGACCTGGCCTTCATATGGAAAAACATCTATGCTTGGTTTGGATGGGGCATAGTCTCAGGGTGGAGCAAACAGCAATGGCTTTCTGAGGTGGGATCTCAAAGCAGAGCAAACAGCAATGGCTTCCTGTCAGCACTGCCCTAAAAGGCCTCTGGGTCTCAGTGTCCTGTGATAATTGCTGCAAGCACCTCTGAAGGAAAGTTGCCCTCAATTTTCACCTGATTCCAGACAATCCAGTTTATGCCCAAATGAGTCTGGGTCCCTAGAGTCTCACCCGGAACTGTAGTTCAGAGCAGTTGGGAGCTTTTATCTCCCTCTTGAATGGGAAATCCAGCCAAATACTCAGTTTCCAGCCATCTCCTGTTGCACACCTATGTACCTCTGTCTTCCACAGCTCCTGTGAATCACAGTGTGCTTTTCTCTTTCCTTCTAGTTGTATAATTTCCACCCAGCCAGCCTTCCTGTGGTTCTGGATAATATCCATTTTATCTTTCAGTTGTAGTTTTGAAATTGCTGTTCAAGGCAGCAGTTTAAGTGTTTATCTATGCCACCATCTTGGTTTCTCCCTGGGCTTTTCTTGTTGGTCTCTTTCTTACTCTTTGAGTTGTAGGTTAGGTAATTTATTACCCTTGTTTCTTGTTTTTTTTTTGTTTTTTTTTTGCAGTAGGCTTGTAAAGCTATGAACTTCCATCTCAAGACTGCCTTCGGTGTGTCAATAGATTTTAAATTGTTGTGTTTTCATTGTCATTTGTTGCCATGATGTTTTTTATTTCTTCTTTGATCTCTCTGGTAACCCAGTCATTGTTTAATAGCATGCTATTTAGTCTGCAAGTGTTTGATTTTTTGGCTTATTTTTATTATAGTTGATTTCCAGTTTTATGCCATTGTGATCTGAGAAGATGCTTAATATGATTTCTATTTTCTTGAATTTGAAGAGACTTTTCCTGTAACCCAATATATAGTCTATCTGTAAAAATGACCTATGTGCACTTGAGAAGAATGTACATTCTGTGTCTTTGGAGTGAAATGTTCTGAGGATGTCAATTAATTGCATCTGATCTAGTGAGTCATTTAGGGTTGATGTTTCTTTGCTGATTTTTTGTTTAGAGGATTTGTCCAATGGTTATAGTGAGGTATTAAAGTCTCCGACTATAATTGTATTGCTGTTAATCTCTCCCTAGATACCCTTCAGGAGGTGTTTTTTTTATGTATTTGGGTGCTCTTCTATTGGTGGATATATATTTTACAGAGTTATTTCTTCTTGTTGGATTGCACCCTTTAGTATTATGAAGTGGTCTTTCTTATCTTTTTTAATGTATTTTCTCTTTGACATCTAATTTGTCAGATATAAATATTGCTATCCCAGCTTTTTTTTTTCATTTCCATTCACCTGGAAAACTTTTTTCCATCCCTTCACCCTCAGTCTGTGTGCGTCTCTCTCTCTCTCTTATTTTTTTTTCCAGGTAAGTTCCCTGTAGGCAGCAGATATATGGGTCATGTTTTCTTATCCACTCAGTTATCCTATGTCTTTTGATTGGGACATTTAATCCATTTACATTTAAATTTATTATTGATAGGTACTAGTGTGTTGCCATTTTTATTCTTTATCCTGTGTTCCTTCTTAGCTCTCTATTTCTTTTTATAGCACACCCTTTAGCATTTCTTGCATTGCTGGATTGGTGGTAATAAACTCCCTTAGTCTTTTTTTTTTTTTGTCTGTGAAGCTCCTGATTTCACCTTCAAGTTTGATTGATAGTCTTGCTGTATACAGTATTCTTGAATTCAGATTTTTTGTTTGCATGACTTTGTATATTTCATTCCATTTCCTTCTGGCCTGATGAGTTTCTGTTGAGAAATAAGTTTCTAGTCTGATAGGGAATCCTTTTTAGGTAACTTTCTGTTTCTCTCTGGCCACTTTTAAGGTTCTTGCTTTTTCATTGGTGCTTGCCAATTTAATTATAATATGCTTTGGCATCGGTCTTTTGGTGTTCATTTTGTTTGGGACTCTGTGAGCTTCTTGGATTTGTGTTATGTGTTTCACCACAATTGGTCCAGAGAAGTTCCTTGTCCCTTTCTTAAAAGACTGAGAGTTGCCCAGAAGACAGCAAAGCAGCAGAAGAAAACAGGTTACACAAGGGGCCAAGGGGCCAATATGGGGTCAGCTGAAGAAGTTAATGACTGAGGCCCAGCAGATGGTAGAAAAGCAAGAATTGGAAGCTACTCCCTCAACCATGTTTCTGGCTATGCTAACATTGGTTAGCTGCCAGTCTTCTGTAAAGTCTTGCATAGCCAAATCTGAGGACTCTGAGTAAATACACACCAGCAGCAAAAGAAACTTACATTCAGTAGCTAACAATGTTAACATGTCTGTAGTTTGGTTTTTGCATTAGCATTGTTTTGTTCTTGTTTTAATAGTAGTAGCTGAAAAACAAAAAAAGGGTGAGATGTAGGGAGTGAATATAGGGTCAAGCCTCAGACTGAGCTGTGACAGGGCCACAAACACGTCCCAGTTTGAAGGGCAGAACCATATTAGCATAAATAAGCTTAACCTTATAGTCCCTCCCTAGTTCCTTCATAGGTATCTAATGGGCTGTGGGAGGTGCAGCCAGTGCCGTCAAAACAAGGTGAAACTCACAAGAACATTATAAATAGGTTGGTAACTACCTTTGTTTTGATATGACTGTAAAATAAAGCCTTGGTTTACAGACTGGGTCTTGCTTCGCCTTCATCCAGGAACAGGAGATCTGCTGAACCCCAGCTGTATTCTCTTGTCTATCTTCTTTAATCCTTTACCACCCCTCCTCAGGCTCACCAAACCTGGCCTGGCATGGCACACATTCCATTGGACCAAGACCCATGTCTCAGTCCACTGTAGTGATTATCATCATCATCATCATCATCATCATCACCACCATCATCACCATTAGTTACTTATAGTTGTACTTCTCATTGTAGACCTGGTGGTTGTCCATACACAATGAATTTGTACAGGAAAAGTAGGTAGGCATCTTCTCTTTTGATGTTATTGGAAATTGAAATCCCAATGACCAAACTGTAAGTTGACCCAAGGCCTTCTAAAAATTGATGACTTTGGATGAAGTGCATATTCCCATTAAGACATTGGACAAAAACCAGTATCTGATTCTATCATCTCCATCACCAACTCCACCACCACAATCATCATTATCACCATCATCACTTTAACCATATTCATTTGCTTTTCTGTAGGCCTGTTTTTGAACACATATTATAACACTTTATCTTTATTTTTGCATATTTGTAAAGTTGTTAAGTAAAGTAAATAGCTATACTCTATATTGTTTTTTGTTTGACTCCTGACAGCTGATGGAATATTCTTACCTCTTCTCCATCTGCCACTCAGGAGAAATCAAATAAGAAATCATGGTTTTGTCTTTATATGTCTTCGTGAGATTGAAACCACACAAGCCCCTGGAAGTAGAATTCCTCTTCTTCACCCACCACCTCAACAAAATAAAAGCCCCAAACCAGTCTCCTTTCTTGGATCTATCAAAACAAATTTGACATCTTGAGGACCTTTCCTGGCCTCCAAGAGATTTAAAAACATTCCATGTTCACTTGGTGTGTGTGTTTGTCATCAGCCTGGACATCTGCATGAAGCTGTTGTGGGTCCCTCTGCCTCTGCCTGGTGTCACCCAATCTCAGTGCTATGAGCATGATGACAAGTCAATGAGCATCACTACCAGGTTTCTCTCTTCTCCAGCTTTGCAGTCATATATTTGTGGTGCATGCTGTCCAACATTCAGGTGAGCTGTGCTGTTGTGTCAATAGAGTCTCTTGTTATATTTAGGGCACGAGGGTCAGACGATTTGTGATTAATAGTCATTTCAGCACAAGTGTATATGAAAGAGGCTCTCTGCAGATTGTTCATGTGAGAAAATTGTCTCTGTTTACAGAAGACTTTTCTAACTCAGAGACTTCAAAAGTAAGTACAGAATCAGGAATCCAGGGGTTCCCTGAGGGAAACTGTGACATGAAGAGGAAACCACACAGGAAAACAGCTCTAACCTCCAACTGCACCTGCTGCTGGGATGATCCTTGTGTTCAGGGATGCTGAGTGCCCCCTGTGGTCACAGTCTCTCCTGCAGGGTGGTTTGTGTCTGGGCCCACACTGACTTCCCTCACTGTGTCTCCTCACACAGTAATAGACAGCTGTGTCCTCAGTTCTCAGGGTATTCATTTCCAGATATAGCATGTTCATGGTGTTGTCTCTAAAGATGGTGAATTGGCCCTTCGCAGAGTCTGCATAGTATTTCTGACTTCCATCATTCCATATGTCTGCCACCCACTCCAGTCCCTTTCCTGGAGCCTGGCAGACCCAATCCATTGCATATCTACTGAAGGTGAATCCATAGGAAGTACAGGAAAGTTTCAGAGACTTTCCAAGATGCACCAAACCTCCCACAGACTCCACCAGCTGCACTTCACACTGGACACCTACAAACACAAAGTCATTCTGATCAGGAGACTCACACATCCACCATTTCTCTCACTCATATTCTCTCACATACTCAGGATCTCTTGTTCTTCATAAATTACTTCTTAAAAGAGCCACAAGGAAAAACCATCTGAGCTCAAACCCCATGGTGAGTGGTTTATTTTGTTATCTTGATCTTGGAATGGGGACTCCTGTCCCAGAGTTGCAGGGTCAGAGCTGGTCTGTTTTTTTTATGAACTCAGAGGGCCTTATTTGCATGTCCTCCTGCTATATAGGGAGCCCAGGATTGGGTTCTTACATAAAGGATATGGTCCCAGAGTGTGACATGTACAAAGGTTCTTGTCTATTATTAATTTCTCCCCACTTCTTGGCTTTGAATTCCCATGTTCTCAAGTGCTGCAAGAGACTTGTACAAAGATGAAGGAGAGAAAATTGTCATAAATTAAGAGAGAAGGTTTAAAATAAGAGGTGGCTTTGACAGTCACTAGTAATGACAACCAAGAGAAATCAACCCTCTCAATCGGAGAAATAAATAAAAGTGCAGGAGACTCATGTTCAGGAGGCAGGTAGGTCCATCTGACACTATTTCCCCTATCATGTGACCAGAGAATAAACTAAGACCAAAGTGTTAATCTAGAGCCAGTGGACCAAGTGTTGGGGGAGAGAGGAGCATCTGTGTGTGTCCCTGGGAACCAAAAGTATGACATATAGAGACAGAGCTCCCGGGTCCTATTCCTTCAGGGGAGTTTGGTGCTGAATGTGTAGCAGCTGCACTATCTCCTTTGTGGTCTTTAGCTCTAGTCTCTATTGTAGATCCAGTTTCATACATTGAGATGTGGTAAAAATTAATCATGATCAATTTTGTTCAGGTGATGTTGTTGGTAAAGATCAGGAAGAAATAATGTTTAACTTTTGGAAATTTTATTATGGAAAATCTCATTGCATATTACTGATAAGAAATAACAGATATAATTGATCTGAATAATATTATTTTTTCTCTGTTCATTGGTTACAGAATGAATAAATCATGCAGATAACCTCCCATTCCTGGAGCTGATAAATCTAATTTCATAGAAACCTGGTCAGCCTTGGTGGTTCCACATTATATCACCATCAGAGTCTGTGTCCATGAGGACATGTGACATAGTTCTAACCAGAGGACATGTTGGGCTTCCCTGCTTCATTAGCAGCTCATTTCAGTAGCACCATCTGTTCCCTCTCAAGTCCTTACTTATGTCTGCATGTGGCCCTTGGCAGTGCTGTCACTGGGTCCGTACATGATGGGCCTCCCCTGGGACCTGAAGCCCATTCGCTGGATGGAACAATGTGCAACACGGAAAAAGCCAC
The DNA here is from genome assembly GCA_004026805.1 of Lasiurus borealis. Taxonomy (NCBI): domain Eukaryota; kingdom Metazoa; phylum Chordata; class Mammalia; order Chiroptera; family Vespertilionidae; genus Lasiurus; species Lasiurus borealis. Next base: position 25,920 of record PVJN01018202.1, read on the forward strand.
CTAAGTCTAAATATGAATTACTATGGACAGGAATTCACCACGTCTGATCAGGCACACTTCCAGATTGTTCCTTCATTATGTTTATATTTCCTCCTTGTGTCTCTTTTTCCTGAAATAGCGACACGTGATATCTGGGGTAATTCAGACAAAAAATTATTGACTTGGAAATTAACCCATGATCCAGTTTCCAGGCTCAAATCTACTGTGTCGTACATCCCAGACAGACAAGTGTCATGACTGAATTCCAGGAATCAGAGGTACTTGTTTTACCTCCATCAGGGATGACTCAGTGCATACCTTCACTTTATTAGAGACTTCCATGGAGAGCTTTGACCTAATAGCACCTGATGGATCACACAGCTGTCTTGTAACTGAAGGCCAGGGACCAGAACTTGCTAAATAGAGTTTCCTTCAGAATTGGTTCCTCTAGCTGATGTAAACTCATATCCACATGGTGAGAGGTTCTGCAGTCACCAGAGCTGTCAGTCAAGAGGGGGCCAGGCAAGATGCACAAGTCTGGGAGCAGTGCATGACTTGGGATTATCATCTCTCCTGGAAACCTATCAAAGGAGCAAGGTGGGAAGTGTGGGAGCTCTCCTCCATCATCACCTCATCCCCAGATCACACCATCTGTACCTGGGAGAAGAGGACACCTGTGGAGAAGAGACAAGAGAGGATGGAAATCCCACTTGACTATCCATGTCCCCTCCTCAACCCAGGACAGGAACCCCTTACCTGTAGTCATGGCCACCAGGAGGAGGGATCTCCAGCTCCAGTGCATGGCTAAGGGCTGTGTTGTGAGCATTTCTTACGGGGAGGATGTGGCTAATGCCCTCAGGGCACATACTTACCCATATTTAACATAGTCTATGAAAGGACAAAGCACAAACAAACTCTCCTCCATCTTGTCCTGCAGGGCTGGGCCCCCTGCCTAAACCCCCTTTCTTTTCTGGGAGTGGCCACAGGTATGCCAGCAATGTCCTAGCTTCCCCGACCACCGCCCAAATGGACCAATGAAACTCCAGGAATACAGCGAGGGTCCTAATTATGCTAAACCACAGAAAGACCCTAATTCAAGTGATCAATCTCTGTAAACCTCAACACTTCCCTAAGCCCTCCCAATATCCTAACCCTTATAACTCATTGTTCCGTCCCTGGCTCACTCTTTCCTCTCCTTGCTGCCCCAGAAAGAGGCTGGGAGCCAAACCCGGGTTTGAATAAAGACTCTTTGCTTTTGCATCGGAAAAGGCTCCCTGGTGGTTGATTATTGGGGACCTGGAACTCTGGGCATAACAGTCTACATCTTCTCTTTTGAATATTCATGAGGTCTTGACCCCACCTGAGGGAAGATGAATGACACAAGAGCCATGCTCAGTACAATTCTGAGTGTCCAAGTCTTCATTCTTTTTTTAAAATTGTATCTTTATTGTTGAAAGTATTACATATGTCCCCTTTTATCTCCCAATTGACCTTTTCTAGTCAGCTCTAATCCCCGACTCAGGTCTTTGTCATCCTATTGCCTGTGTGCGTGGGTTGTGCATATATGCATACAAGTTTTTGGTTGATCTTTTTTACCCACCCACTCTTCTCTGCCTTCCCTCTGAGATTCCAAAGTCTGTTCCATGCCTCTAGGATTATGTATTCATTTTGTTCATTGGTTTATTTTATTCCTTATATTCTTCATATGAGTGAGATCATGTGATACTAACCTTTCTCTAACTGGCTTATTTTGCCTAGTATAATGCTCTCCAGGTTCATTCATGCTGCCTCAAAGGATAGAAATCCTTCTTTTATACTGTTGCATAATATTCTATAGTATAAATGTTTTTTATCCACTCATCTACTGATGGGCACTTGTGCTGTTTCCAGATCTTAGCTATTGTAAATTGTGCTGCTATGAGCATAGTGGTGCATACATTCGTTCTGATTGATGTTTCAAGTCTCTTAGGATATATTCCTAGAAAGGGGTCACTGGGTCAAATGGCAGTTCCATATTTAGTTTTTAGAGGAAATTCCATAATGGCTACACCAGTCTGCATTCCCACCAGTAGTGTACTAGGGTTCCCTTTTCTACACATTCTTGCTATCACTTGTCCTTTGTTGATTTATTTATGGTAGCCATTCTGATAGGTGTGAGGTGGTACTTCATCCTATATAATGAAAAACTAATATACAAATTGCCCCCCTGGGATTTCAACTAACCTGGAGTTCCACTACCCATTATGACATGCACTGACAACAGGAGGCGGCACCGAATGAAGGAAGGCTCTGGCTGGCAGCCAGCAGTCAGCAGCTGGGGGAAGGAAAGCCCCAGTTGGCAGCCGGCAGCCAGCAGCCAGCAGCCAGCAGCCAGCAGCCAGCAGCCAGGGGGAGGAAGGCCCTGGCCAGCAGCCAGAATGCCTTGATCAGCCCTGATTGCCAGCTAGGCCTGGGGACCCTACCCGAGCATGAATTTCATGCACCAGACCTGTACTTGTCTTATAATTTGCATCTCTGTGATGATAAGTGACTTTGAGCATTTTTATATGTCTCTTGTACATCTACATGTCCCATTTGGAGAAGTGTCTATTTAGGTCATTTGTTCATTATTTTAAATTGGATTGTTTGTCTTCTTTTGGCTTAGTTGTATGATTTCCTTACATACTTTGGATATTAACCCTTTATCAGGTCTATCTTTGGCAAATATATTCTTCCCTACTGTGGGATCCCTTTTCATTTTGTTGATGGTTTCTTTTGCTGTGCAGAAGCTTTTTTATTTTGATGTAGTCCCATTTGTTTATGTTCTCCTTAGTTTCCTTTGACCTAGGAGATACACTTGTAAACATATTGCTATTAGAGATGTCTGAGATTTTGCTGCCTATGTTTTCTTCTAGAATTTTTATGGTTTCCCTGCTTACATTTAAGTCTTTTATCCATTCTGAGTTTATACTTCTGTGTGATGTAAATTGTTGGTCTTGTTTCATTTTTTTTTGCACATTTATGTCCAATTTTTCCAACAATATTTATTAAAGATACTGTCTTGACTCCATAGTATGTTCTTGCCTCCTTTGTCATTGATCATAATGGCTTGAGTCAATTTTTGGGTTCTTAGTTCTGTTTCATTGATCTATATGCCTGTTCTTGTGCCAGTACCAGGCTGTTTTGATTACTGTGGCTTTGGAGTATAACTTGACATGTTGTATTGTGATCCCTCCAACTCTGTTCTTTTTTTCTCAAGATTCCTGTAGATAACTGGGGTCTTTTTTGGTTCCATATAAATTTTTGGAGTATTTATTCTAGATCTGTGAACTATGTTGTTGCTATTTATAAAGAGATTTCATTGACTCTACAGATTTCCTTGGGTAGTATGTATATTTTAGTGATGTGAATTCTACCAATTCATTAAAAGAAAATATTTTTCACTTGTTTATATCTTGGTCTACATCTTTATTCAGCATACTGTATTTTTTTTAGTACAAGTTTTTTGTTTTTGTTTTTTTACCTCCTCAGTTAAGTTTATTTCTAAGTATCTTCATTTTTGGTTGCAATGATAAATGTGATTGTTTGTTTGGTTCCCTTTACTGAGAATTCATTATCAGTGTAATAAAAATGCCATCAATTTCTGGGTGTTAAATTTGTATCCTGCTACATTGCTGAATTACCTTATTAAGTCTCATATTGTTTTGGTAGAGCAGTTAAGCATTTCTAAGTACCATATCATGTCATCTGTGAATAATAAGAGTTTTACTTCCTTATTTCCAATTTGGATGCCTTTTATTTCTTCTTTTTGTGTGATCACTGTTGCTAGGACTTCCAGTACTATCTATATATATAAAAGCCTGAGAGACCATTGCGACTGAACAAGTGGAGAGACTGAAACAACCAGTCGATTAGTGGCTATGGTGCACAGTGACCACCAAAGGGCAAACTATCAATGCAGGATCTGACCCCGGGAAGTCAGTGTGCTCCCATAGCCAACCTCCCATGCCCAGCTAATCTCCTTTGGTCCCTCCCCCCACCCACCCCTCTAGTCTCCAGGTCCCAACTGGCAACGGACAGCTGATAGGCCCAGGCCAGCCTGGCCCTGATTGATACTGAGTGAGATGGCTGTGATAGGCCCTCATCACTGACCTGCTAGGCCTAGGGACTCCAGCCATGCAAAAATTTTGTGCACTGAGTCTCTAATCTACACATATAAAAACCTAAGTGATTGAATGACCAAAGGACAAGTCGACCAATGGCTATGATGCTCACTGGTCACTAGGCTGCAGACGCTCAATGCAAGAGCTGCCCCCTGCTGGTCAGTGTGCTCCCAAAGCAGGAGCACCACTCAGCTGACCAGTGGGTGCCAGATACCAGGCTCATGGCAGGCAAGCATAGCTGTGATGGCACAAACCTCTCCTGCCTCTATGGGAGCACCACTGAGCAGCAGCAGCAGGCACAGTGTGGGCCAAGATGAATGTGAGTGGCACCTGGCCCGGGATCCGGTTCCTCCCTGGCAGCCTGCCACTTCATTCACTACTACATACCCCAAGGGGTCCTTGATTGTGAGAGGGCACAGGCCAGGTGCAAGAATCTGAGAACTGGGCCTCTAGTGTTTAGTAAGAGAGGTGAAAGCAGACATTTCTGTTTTGTTCCTTTTCTTAAGTGAAGTTTAGTTTTTAGCTTTTAGTTTTTGCTCATTGAGTATGATGTTGACTCTTGGTTTGTCATACTTTTCTTTTATTATGTTGAGATATGAGCCCTCTTTTCCCACTTTTCTGAGAGTATTTATCAAAAGCGTATGTTGGATTTTGTTGAATATTTTTTCTGAATCTGTTGATATGGTCATGTGATTTTTGTCTTTCAGTTTGATTATGTACTGTATCACATTTATTGACTTGTGAATATTATACCAGTCTTGCATCTCTAGAATGAATCCTACTTGGTCATGGTGTATACTAGTAATCTTTTAAATATATTGCTGGATCTGGTTTTCTAATATTTTCTTGATGGTTTTAGCATCTATGCTCCTCAGGGATATTGTCCTGTAATTATCTTTCTTAGTAGTATGACCTGGTTTTGGAATTAGGATAATAATGAACTCATAAAAGGGTTTGGAAGTGTTCCTTCCTCTTGGATTTTTTGGAATAGTTGGGCAATATAGGTATTAGTTCATCTTTGAATGTTTAGTAAAATTCCCCTGTGAAGCCATCTAGACCAGTGCTTTTGTTTTGATTCCTGCTTCTATTTCCTTAGTTGTTATTGACCTATTCAGGTTTGCTAATTCTCCCTGTTTCAGTTTTGGGATAATTGTGATTTCTGGAAATTTATGCATTTCATCTACATTGTCCAGCTTGTTGACATGTAGTTCTTAGTATTTTCTTGCAATCTTTTTATTTCTGGGGTGTCAGTTGTTCCTTCTCTGCTTTCATTTATGATTTTATTTATATCTGGGTCCTCTTTGTTTCCTGATGAGTCTGGCTAATGATTCATTAATCTTTTCTCTTTTCAAAGAACTGTCTAATAGTTTTACCAAGTTCCATTCCTTAGTGATGACAGGTTCTGTAGTTACCAGAGCTGTCAGGAAGAGACCATGGAAGACACAGAGAGGTCAGGGGAGCAGTGCATGATTTGGGGAAGCTTTGCAAACATAGTGGGTTTGACCTGTTTTCTCAGTCTAGTCTTATCAGTGATGTTGGACTCAAGAGGCAGGCGAATGAAGAGAAGTTCTTCCATAGAATTAATCATAGAAAAGGAAACTTCAACCCTGAGAGGCATTCCTCACTCTCAGCCCCAGTTTGCCCTTTCCCTGGGGGTTAATGTGGTCATGAGGTGCTGGGCTCTCCCACAAACATATAGCATCTTTTATGTGTAATGTATACATTCTTATATCATACACATGATTTAGAAATATATTCCTTATATTTATCTTGGGTTTTCATTTTCTCAATGAAATATTTGCTAGGACAAAATTCTTTAGTTTTAACCAAATCAAATTTAATATTATTTTCTTTAGTGAGTTTTATTTTTGGTGACTTTACAAAGAGCTCTGATAATGCTGAGCTTCCACTGCCTCTTCTAGGTGTTATATACTCTTGGTGTTATGAGTATGATGCCAAGTCAATGACCTTCACCACCAAAGTCTTTCTTCTCTAGCTTTGGGGCCACACTCCTCTGGTGCCAGCTGAGACCCTACAGGATGCACCAAGCCTCCCACAGACTCCACCAGCTGCATCTCATACTGGAAACCTGCAAACACAAAGACGTCCTGGTCAGGAAACTCTTGCATGTCCACAATTTTTCTCACTCAAGTCCACTCACGTACTCAGTGTCTCTTGTTCTACATAAATTACCTCTTAAAACAGCCACAAGGAAAACCCAGCCAAGCCCAAACTCCATGAAATGTGGTCTATTCAGTCCTAATCAGGGAATGGGAATGCCCGGGGATCCTTTGGCTGGGATCCTGACCCAGAGTTGCAAGTTTGCATCTGGGCTTTTTTTTTATGAGCAGATGAGTCCCTGTTTGCATGTCCCCTTATTACAAAGGTAGCTTTGGGGATGGATTCTGATATTGAGAACATTGTCCAAGTGTGTGACATGTTCAAGGGTGCTGTGTGTGAAGAATTACTCCCTCACATCTGGGTCTGTGCCCTCCCCAGAAGCCCCACTTGCTGCAGAAGACCTGTACAGAACACAGGAGAGAACACTGAAGTACAAGTGAAAAGAGAAGGTTTAAACTAAGAGATGCCTTTGACAGTCAAAATAACAACAACCAAAAGAAACCAAACCTTACAACCTGAGAAAGAATTAAAGGTGCAGGAGTTTCATGTTCAGGAGATGGGAAGTTCACTCTGACACTATTTCCCCAACAATGTGATCAGAGGACAAAATAAGACCAGAGTGTGAGCCTAGAATCAGTGGACCAAATGTGGGGGAAGAGAGGAGCATCTGTGTGGGTCCCTGGGAATCAGAAGTATGAAATACAGAAACACAGACAGAGCTCCCAGTTCCTATTCCTTCAGGGAAGTTTGGTGCTAAAGGTGTGGCAGATGCATGGCCTCCTTCGTTTTGTGAGTGTGTGTGTGTGTGTGTGTGTGTGTGTGTGTGTGTGTTTCCCCTCTAGACTTTTTTGTAAAACCAGTCTCATCCATGAGGATATAGAACACTCTTAGTCATAACCAGGTGTGTTTAGGTGAAGATGTCAGTAATGCTTTAGGAGTAATTAATTTTAAGTCATGAAAATGTTGTGATTGGAAACCTGACTGTAAGGACAGGAAAGGGGGCTTTTTTTTTTCTTTGCTTTGGCCACCACAATTCATGATACGTATCTGATAATTAAACCCCAACATGATTAACTTCTCTGATTCAAACAACCCCTATGTTCAAACAGGGATAAGAGGAGATACTCTCAAGGCTGCATTCTTGCATCCCCCTCCTCCCTGCTCTTTTCAGAACTATGGAAACATTCACAATGAGCGTCTAGTTAATAGAAATTTCTCTTCATCTCTCCTATTCAAACAAGTCTCTGTGAATCATCATGACTTTTGCTCTAAGAGAGTTACAAGCGTGGGGGAAATCCTCATAAGACACCTTCCTAGGACATCAGCAGACAGTTTTCTTGAGAGAAAATAAACTGTCCCACTTTTCAAGTCAACCCCCCTGGTATCCGTGTAACTTCAAACCTAAATCATTTTCCCTTCCTTATTACCTAGCAACAGCAGTCATTACTCTCTACAGTAAAAGCTGCATTTTGTTCCTGCCCTGTATTAACTACTGATAGACCAGTGCTTTTCCTTTCTGGAAAGTAAAACACTTTTCCTCTCTTATCTCTCCATTTAGTTGTGAATTCTTGCACAACACATGTTACCAATCAAACCCTAACACTGATCTCTGCATGTGACCCTTGGGACTGCTGTCACATTTCCCCACATATTGGGGTTCAGCTGGAACGTGGACCTGATACAGTGCAATATTGGAGGGAAAGCTACCTGGGAGCATTATGGGGGATGAACCAAGACTGAGGACACACGGTCCAGGGGTCTTGTTCATTAGATTGCCATTTCCTTGTTGTTTAGCCAGTTCAAGTTTTCTTCCCTCACTTTACTCTGGGACAGCCTCACATGTTTCCTAGAGTCATGAAGACACTTTGTTGACAGTGTGCAGGAACACAGGCCATTTGTGCATTGGTTTTGTACCTTACAACTTTCCTGAGTTCACTTTCTAGTTCTATCAGTTTTCTTGTGAAGTCTTCAGGGTTTTCTACGTATAAGATCATGTCAGATCCATAGAGTTAAAGAGAGATATTTTATGAGCTCCTTTCTGATTTAGAGACTTTTTATTTTTCTTGCCACATTATTCTGACAAGGACTTCCAGTTTTGTTCAAGAGAAGTAGTCACCGGGATGCTTTGGTCTTGGTCCTGATGTTGGAAGAATTGCATTGAAAATTTTTCTGTGTAGCATAATGTTACCAGTTTTCTATTCATATACAGCATGTATTATGTTGTGGTACACCACTTCTATACCAAATTTATTGAGAATTTTTATCATAAAGGTGTTTTAACATTTTCAATGGTCTTTTTATATCTTTTTATATATGATACTAGAGATCCGTTACACAAAATTCATGCATGGGTGGGGTCCCTAGGCCTGGTAGGTGATCAGGACCGATGAGAACCAGGACGATCATGGCCTGAAGGCCCAGGCAGGGTTGGGAGAGGAGGTGATGGTGGCTGAGCTGGGTGTGGAAGGAACAGATACTTGACACTGATGCTGCCCTCAGCACCCCGCCACCCCACGGTTTCCAGCCTCCCCTTTCTCCTTCCCTGGGTGCTGCGCTGCCACCTGGGCTCTGCTGGCCTGCGAAGAGATGGGGGAGGAGTCAGGGGAGGTTTCTACCCCCAGTTTGGAACGTGTAGGAAGCAGCCAATCAATGACTCTATCATCATTGATGTTTCTATTTTTATTTCCCTCTCTGAAGTCAATGAAATGTATATTTTAAAAATGCAAGGTTTCTAGAGGAAGAAAGGTAGGGCAAGGGAGCTATTGACAGGGGGGAATTTGAGATCTTGGTCACATTTCAGATTGGGTAACAGGTGAGGAGTGGCAGTGGGTGGACCAGTGCACTGCAGGCTGAGGAATGGGCTGTAATGACTGGGAATTTGTTTGTGTGACAATGACCCTGAGTGTGTGTTGGGGCCATTGCTGGGGTCATTCATCTCCAAGAGGTTTTGATTCTGGACAAGAGTAGAAACACAAAGATCGGCAGGCCTTTCTTAGCCTAGAAGGTGACGTGGGTGGCAGGAGCAGGCTGTCTTGCTTCTCTACAAATGTAATCACACAGTATAATTGCACATGAATATCAGTCAGCATCCAAATTCATGCCCAGCCAGCACTGGTGGCTGTGTCCTGCAACTCTCTGGCTGTGTTGAGGCACTATTGGCTGGGGGTGGGAGTTGGGGGAGCAGCCACATCCCCAAGTGCACATAGTATGTGAAGGGGCAGACAGGAATCCAGAAGCTGGAAGTCAGAGCTGAGGTGGCCCGGCAGCGCTTTGTCCACTTTGGAGGTGGAGGGTGAGCAGCTGTTGGTGTGACTGGCTTTGGAGTCAGAGGGGCTGTGCTTCTTATATGTCACTGGTGAGTCCCTATGAGCCAGCAGTGTGCCAGCCTGGCCAGGAGGGGCCTAAGGAGGCCTTTCCCTCCTGGAGCCATTCTTCCTAAGGTGGCAGCATTGGTTGTTTTTTCCCCCAATTTATTTTTTTATTGGAAACGAAGCTCTGGGCTTGCAGGTCCTGGGATCCCTCAGCTATAGCATATGCCTCCAGGCTGCACTGTACCTCCATCACCCCTCCTTCTGCTTTGAACATTTGGCCTTTGGTGGTTAGGACACGTCATAGTGACTGGTTGACCAGTCATTCTAGTCATTACGCTATTATGGTTGTTGGGCTTTTATTATATAGGATAGTTTTGCCCTTCATTCTGTGGATGAGGTATATCACATTTACTATTTACAAACATTGAATGATTCTTGCATTCAAGGACAGTATCTTACTTGATATGGTAAATGATCCTTTCAATTTGTTGTTAAGTTTTATCTTGTACCAGAGGCCTGGTGCCAAAAATTCATTCATGGGGGGTGAGGTGGGGGGAGAGAGTGTCCCTCATCCTGGTCTGCACCCTTTCCAATTCAAGATCCCTTGGGGAAAGTCCAACTGCTGGTTTAAATCTGGCAGTTGGATATCCCGCTCACAATCTGGGACTGCTGGCTCGTAAGCACTCACCTGCCTGCCTGCCTGCCTGATCATCCCTAACTGCCTCTGCTTGCTGGCCTGATTTCGGCCTAACTGGCCCTCTGCTGACCTGGTCACCATATAACTGGATCCCTGCAGGCCTGCCTACCTCCTAACTGCCCCCCTGCTATCCTGGTTGCCTTCTGACTGCTCCTCTCCCAGCCTGCCTGATTGCCCCTAACTGCCTCTGCTTGCTGGCCTGATTTCTGCCTAACAGGTCCTCTGCTGGCCTGGTCACCCTATAACTGGATCCCTACAGGCCTGCCTACCTCCTAACTGCCCCCATGCCAGCCTGACTGTCCCCTAATTTCTCCCCTGTTGGCCGGGCTGCCCCCTAAATGTCCCCTGCTGGCCTGGCCACCTCCTAACCGTTCCCTGCTGGCCTGATCACCCCTAACTGCCTCTGCCTCAGCCCCCACTACCCTGGTTTTGTCCCGAAGGAAATCAGACATATGGAGATGTCAGGTCAACCTGGTTAATTAGCATAATACTCTTTTATTAATATAGACTAGGGTGGGTGGCCCAGCCTGTTCCCTCTCCAATCTGGGACCCCTTGAGGGATGTCCAACTGCCCATTTAGGCCAGATAGAATCAGGCCTAAATGGCAGTCGGACATCCCTCTCACAATCCAGGACTGTTGGCTCCCAACTGCTCACCTTGCCGGCCTTACTGATTGCCCCTAACTCAGTGGTTCTCAAACTTTCTAATGCCGTGAACATTTAATACAGTTCCTCGTGTTGTGGTGAATCATAAAGTAAATATCTGTGTTTTCTGATGGTCTTAGGAGGCCCTGCTAGCAGTTTTCAACCTGTGGGTCACTGCTGTAGAGCCTAAGACCATCAGAAAACAGGTCGTGACCCACAGGTTGAGAACCACTGCCCTAACTACTTCTGCCTGTCAGCCTGATCACTCCCTAACCACTCCCCTGCCAGCCTGATTGATGACTAACTGTTCCCTTGCCAGCCTGTTTGTCCCTAACTGCCCTCCCCTGGGGGCCTAGTCACCTCTAGCTGCCCTCTCCTACAATCCTCACCACCCCTAACTGCCCTCCCCTGCAGGCCTGGGTCCCTCCCAAATGCCCTTTCCTGCAGGCCCAGTCACCCCCAACTTCCCTCTTCTGCCAGCCTGGTCACCCCTAACTGCCCTCCCCTGCAGGCCTGGGTCCCTTCTAAATGCCCTTCTCTGCAGGCCCAGTCACCGCCAACTTCCCTCCTCTGCCAGCCTGGTCACCCCTAACTGCTCTCCCCTGCAGGCTTGTTCACCCCCGGACCAGCTCTAGGCTTTGATACCTGAATGACTTCTTTCTGGATCCTCCTGTCTCCAACATGCTTCCCCTAGTAAAGAAATAAACCCATACTTGCCCCAGCCCCTTACAATTCAGATACCCCTATGTCATAGAATAATCCCCTTGTGTGTGGTTCTCATGACTCATTGAGTTTGGTAAATGCTCTGATAGAGCAGGATATTCAAGTTACCTCAGGAGTTGTGGCCAACTTTCAGTTTGGATTTTTTTGTATGAAGAGAGGAAACCCCAAGCCTGAGAGGAAACCCCAAACCTTAGAGGAAACCCCTGCACAGCTCCCTCTCACCTGCTCCTGGAGCATTAGCTTGTGCTCCTGGGATCCTTAACACCCCCTGCTGCCCAGCCTTGGGTCTGCAGGGAAGGGTCCTGCTTGGGTTCACACAGGGCATTAAACTCTCAGTAACTCTAGTGAAGGTGCCCTGAGGTCAGATTGCTCCCTCAGGGACACCCTGTGGTCTTGATGTCTGTGGGGTGAACTAGCCTTACTGAGCCCCAATGGCTCCATAGGGAGACTCCAAACCAGGGCTTTATAAGGGCAGCTGGGAGCTCTTCCTGGAGCTGACAGATGCAGGGACAGCTCACCCTCCCCTCATCCAGAAGCTCCTGGGGCCCTGGCTTCTTATGCCTTAGGTTCCCCATGTTGAAGGTTCCATATGCATGCC
>PVJN01018203.1:0-39781 GCA_004026805.1 Lasiurus borealis
GCCAGGCCAGTGACTAGGAACCAAGGTTTCTGACCCAGCCCAGCCCTGGGCCAACCCTGTGACCCCAGCCACATTCTCTGGATGCAGGCGCTGAGCCGCCCCAACATCAGACTGTCCCCACAGATGAAAACTTCAGGTTGGCCTCAGAAACCTCAGGTTAAATAAAGGCTTACCCTAGTACCAGACCAGCTCCCCTGGGGAAAACGGGCAGAAAGCTTATTTTTAAAAATAATGATTGAGAAACGCCTAAATCTATGGAGAGATTGAGACATCCAAGTTCATGAAGCTAGTATGTCAATCCAAAATTTCAACTCAAAATGATCCTCTCGAAGACATGATAATAAAACTGTCTACGACTCAAACCAGAGAGAACACTTTAAAAGCGGCAAGTATAAAAATCCTCATCTATAGGGGAATCCCATAAGTTTATTAGCGGATTTCTCAGCAGAAACACTGCAATCCAGGAAAGAGTGGGATGATATATTTAAAGTGCTAAATGAAAAAAACAATGCTCACCAAGAATACTTGGCAAAGTTTTCTTTCAGAAATAAAGGCGAGATAGATTTTCCAAACAAACAAAAGCTGAAGACATTTTCCACCACTGCTCCTACCTTACAAGAAATGCTGAAATTAGTTTTTCATGTTGAAATAAAGGGATATTGATCAACAAAATGAAAATGTAAAATACATAAAACCTATTGGTAAAGGTAAATATATAGTCAAATTCAGAATACTTTAATACTGTAATATAATTTTGTGTTAATCAGTTATAGAACAAAAAAGTGTTAATAATTATAGCTATAATAATTTGTTATAAACATAAAAAGAGATAAACTGTGACACTCACAAAAAGGTATAGAGCGCAGGGAGTAGAAAGATAGAGTTTTGCATGTGATCAAACTTAAGTTGTCCTCAGCTTAAAATAGACCATTATATCTGCAAGTGATTTTATGTAAACCTCATGGTAATAAAAAGGCAAAAAATCTACATAAGAGACACAAAAGAAGGGAATCAAAGCATACACTATGAAAAATCAGAATTTCACTAAGAAAGACAGGAAAAGGGGTGGGGGGTGGGGGGAGAATGAAAAAACAAACAAGAAACAAGGGAACTGAAAAACAGCCAGAAAACATTAATAAGACGGTATTAGAAAGTCCTTACCTGTCAATAATTGCATTAAATATAAATGGACTAAATTCTCCAACTAAAATGTATAGCGTGGCTAACTGGATAAAAAATGAAGACCCAACTATATGTTCCTTACAAGAGATTCATTTTAATTTTGAGGACACACATAAGCTCAGAGTAAAGGCTATTTATTTTGTCCTCAGTTTTTTCTTCTGTAAAATGGAGAATATTTTGAAGATTTGATAATATAATACATGTTCAGTGTTTGGCATATATTAAGCACCAAATAAAAGTTAACTTATTATTATTATCATTATTGTTATTATTGTTATTGAAATTGGATACTAGGCAGGGGATCAAAAGCAAATTTAGGGGAACAATGAACAGAACTCCATGTCAGCTATTATTGTTAAAACTTGTTTAGAATGTAGGTCTTCTAGTCCTAATGTTGGTGTCAAACGCACTAGGCTGAGTGACTTTGCATATTTCCAGATCTTAAGCATCAGTTTAAGAACATTCTCAAGCTTTTCTCACATCAGATCTTAAAATCAGGAACCAGGCGGTTGTTGATAATGGATCAAGCTGATGTATTTTGAGAAACCCAACCAGGAAGGCACTTTCATCTTTACTCTGGCTTGAATTTGACTCTAATTTCACAGCATTCGAGTGTGAGAAAGATCATTCCAATACCAACTGTTAAGAAAGCCCGTATGGGCTTCTGGCTGCTGGGCCATTATACTTTCTAAATTAATAATTTCCAGCGTGTACATATCTGCCTTGGTGGTTTCATTGGCTAATAAGTGTATATTCACTTCGCAGGAGCTCCGTAGCCCTTTGCTCACTTAGTCATTCTGCTCACAAACGAGACCACATTTGGGGTTTTAAAGAGATCTAGGCCTTTATTCTCATTAGACCTCTAGTCAAACAGTTCTTTCATTTCCTGTGGGTATCTTATGAGCTGACAGGCTATCCACCAATAACAGCTTTGATCTTTCAACTAATAATGAGTATGTGAGTAGCATCTACAGGGTGACAGGCATTGTGTCATGAGTTGGGAAGGCATAAAATTAAGAAAAAACAATTGTAAAGACTTGCCTTGACTACTGGGGACAGAGCCAATTAGGAATACTGGTGGAGGTTGGAAGCTGAAAGGGTCCTTGGAGGTTGCTGGTGGAAAAAGATACTCCCCATCCAGTTACTGTTCCAGTTTTCTTCTTTCTCACCATATTGAAAAGACCTTCCTTCCTATGCATGTATGTTTCTCTGTTTTTCCACTTCATTCTGGCTTTTGCTCCAGCATTTCTTGGCGGTTATTGTCCAAAAGACCTCATTGATATCCAAATCTCCAGTCCCGTGCAATCTTTGCACTCACCACCTTTACTTGACTTTGAGCAATGTTGACCACTGGGCTCTTAAGACAGTCCTCCTTCAATTTGCCTGTTCTAATATTCTCCTGTTTTCATCTGGACCTTTTGTCACTCCTAAAAGCCTTGTCTATTTATTAACTAAACAGATATCAAGCCCAGCTGATGTGACTCCATGGTTGAGTGTTGACCTACGAACTAGGATGTCATGCCTTGATTCCCTATCAGGGCACATGCCCGAGTTGTGGGCTCGATCTCTAGTAGGGGGTGTGTGGGAGGCAGCTAATCAATGATTCTTTCTCATCTTTGATGTTTATATTTCTTTCCCTCTTCCTTCCTCTCTGAAATGAATAAAATTGAGTAATAAAAAAATCTCAGGGTTCCCCATTTCTATCTGTTGTCCCATCCTAGATCTTCTCCCTGTGCTCTATTTTCACTGCCCAGGGCTTCATTAGCACATCAAGGCTATGACTTTCAAATCAATAATTCCAGGTGAATATTTTTTTCCAGACTCTAGATTTCTACCTTTTAGCCAATCTCTGATTTGACATTTCTACCCGGATGTTTTATAGGTAAAGCAACCCCACATATCTCAAAGTAATCTGTCCCCGGAAAATATGCCTTATCTCTAGTGTTTTCTATTTCAGTGAGTGTTACCTCCAACTTCCCACTTGCTTCTGGCTATTACCTCAGTCATCTTGGGCATCTTACCTTCAAATGTGTATCTAATAATCTCCAAATCCAGGGAAGATTCCTTTTAAATAATTTTTTAATCCAAGCATTTATTTATATCTTCACTAGTGTCCTGGTGCATGAAATTCGTGTATTTGTGAGGGTCCCTCAGCCCAGCATGTGCCCTCTCACAGTCCAGGAGCCCTCGGGGGATGTCCAACTGATGGCTTAGGCTCGCTCCCCACGGGCAGTCAGACATCCTTAGTGCTTCTGTGGAGGTGGAAGAGGCTCCCACCACTGCTGCTGCACTCGCCAGCTGTGAGCTCAGCTTCTGGCTGAGTGGTGCTCCTCCATTAGAGCACACTGACTACTGGGGGCATTTCCTGCATCAAGCATCTGCCCCCTGGTGATCAGTGCATGTCATAGAGACCAGTCATTCTGCCATCAGGTGGAAACATGCTCTCTGATATACCCTGAGGGGGTCCCAGATTTCAAGAGGGCACAAGCCAGGCCAAGGGACCTCACAGGTGCATGATAAGGACCGGGGAGGGGTGCAGGAGCTTGGCTAGCTGGGAAGGACTGGGGGAGGGCTCCAGGACTTGTCTGGCCCATCTTGCTCAGTCTGATTGGCTGGACCCCAGCAGCAAGGTGACCTACTGGTTAAAGTGTCTGCCCCCGGGCGGTCAGTGCATGTCATAGCGAGCAGTTGAGCAGTCTTAGCATATCCTTAGCTAACCGGATGACTGGGCACTTAGCATATTAGGCTTTTATTATATAGGATGGTCATATTACTAATTCAAGCTACCACATCTTTCCCACTGAAACTTTCCAAAAACTTCTAAGAAGTCTTTAGCCTTCTCTTGGCCCTCACCCTCTTCTTCCTAGTTTCCTGATAAGAGTGATCTTTCAAATGCCTTTCTGAACCTTACCTATAATCCTTGAATAAAGCCATTCAAAGACTTCCTGTTTTTCCTAGGATATAGCATGACTTGGTAATAGTTGCATGTTCTGGTTCCTCCCTAATTCCACAGCCTTGTATCACCTTTGTTTTCCTTTGTGTCCTCTCAATCATTTGGAGCCTCTGTCACTCACAGTATATGAGATTCCTTCCCACCTGATTATTTCATCTGCCATTAATCCTTTCTCGCTAACGCTTACACAACTGTCAAGTCTCAGGCTAAATATATTTTCTTAGGGAGGATTTTCCTAATACTCAGATCAGACCAGGTCTCTCATTTATACGCCCTCATTTCACAATATATTTATTGCATTTATAGTAATTTGTATGATAAACTATTTTATTATTTGGTTGACAGACTATAAAAATTGTGGAAGTAGAAGGAAGCTGTCTGTATTAGAAATATGTCTATCTTTATTCCCAGTACAATCTAAAGTTATTTGTTGAATGAATGAATGAGTTAGCCATACAGCCCCTGCTTAAATGCTTTAAGCCTTTAATGGGAAACTTTGCATTTCCCCCCAATTACTTAGCTTTTTTTTGTTGCTCACTAATGAGAGAATGAAGCCGAAATCGGTTTGGCTCAGTGGATAGAGCGTCAGCCTGTGAACTGAGGGGTCCCAAGTTCGATTCCGGTCAGGGGCATGTGCCTTGGTTGTGGGCACATCCCCAGTGGGAGGTGTGCAGGAGGCAGCTGATTGATGTTTCTCTCTCATGGGTGATTCTAACTCTCTGTCCCTCTCCCTTCCTCTCTGTAAAAAAATCAATAAAATATATTTTTTAAAAATATGAGAGTGAAGAATGCCTGATAGCTTTGTTGTAATGAGTAAATGTACTTCACTTCTATTAAGATGTGAGAATCTCCAGGAGCAGGTATTCAGGTGTGCCAGATATGCCAGACAAATGAACGGAATAGGCACATTGGCGTGGGGAAAACTTAGCTCTGGCACTTTTGAATGCCCCACTTGTCACTTTCTAAAAGGAAAACCATGGCTACAAAGTGGGTAACATCTATAGCACGTCTGGGAAAAGAAATGGGGAGAGAACGTATTAATTTCAACATGTCTGAACTTGGAGGGCAGTCCATTCACTAGTGATGTGCTCCAAGGAGAAGCAGGCCTGCCTCTGAACCCTCTCAATTGAGTAGGCTGAGCTAGGCTCCCAGAAAGGTTGTTCTGAAACCCAGAAACCGAATGGACTATTGGGCCTGTGAGGTAACCACCCAGATGCTCCCCATGTCTGTCACGGCGTAAGAGACAGGCCCCACTTCAACAGCACCTCCGTTTAATTAATTCACCCCCGATGATTTCCTTTTTAGGAACTGTGGTGAGTGCCCACGGAAGAATGCTAAATCGGGCAAACCTCAGCACATCTGCTGCTCTTCCTCACGCCCCCGCAGAAGCGAGGGCCAGGTGCCTTTCTAGGAAATAGAATTTTTGTGTATCACTAATGGTGGCAAGAGACAAAAGTGATCTGAAGAAGGCAGGTTATAAATAGCCACCCATCCAACTACCTCCCTAAAGCACGTCGTGGTAAGAATTCTCTCTTCCTTCTATCAATTCTTTCCTTTTCCCTCCTTTTCTCTTTAACATGTTTTATACATGGATGTAAGGACAAACATCATCCTCACCACTCTCCACCCTCCCTCTGAGTCACTAAGCAGATGATTTCATTTGGATTTTATGGTGAAGAAAAGTAAGAGCTGAGAAAAGTCAGCAGGACAGGACTTGTGAGAAGAGACTTTCCCATCAGATGGACCTCTTCTGCGGTGTCCTGCATGCAGTGTGATCTTGAGCAAGCATGAGTGCTTCAGAATTCAGTTCCCCCTCTCTACAATGGGAATGCACGGTAACACTTCCAAGACAATGAGTTGTTTCATCCAATCATATAAACCACTTCGTATAGAATCTAACACATAAGAAGTGCTCAGCAAATATTACCTATTTATGTTCTAAAGATTTTTGCTTTAGATAGTTCAACAATTGTCAATAACATCCTAGCGAGCAAAGGGGCCCAAATTCTTTAAGCAATCATTTAATACTAGAGGCCTGGTGCATGAAATTCATGGCCAGGGGTATGTGTCCTTCAGCCCAGTCTGCACACTCTCCAATCTAGGACTCCTCTCTCAATCCAGGACTGCTGGCTCCCAACTGCTCACCTGCCTGTCTTCCTGATTGCCCCTAACCACTTCTGCCTGCCAGCCTGATCACCCTTTAACCACTACCCTGCCAGCCTGATTGATGCCTAACTGCTCCCCTGCCAGCCTAATTGCCCCTAACTGCCCTCCCCTGCAGGCCTGCTCACCTCCAACTACCCTCTCCTGCAGGCATGATCCCCCTAACTGCCCTTCCCTGCTGGCCATCTTGTGGTGTCCATCTTGTGTCCACATGGGGCAGTCATCTTTGACCACATGGGGGCAGCCATCTTGTGTGTTGAAGTGATGGTCAATTTGCATATTACTCTTTTATTACATAAGATAGAAGCCTGGTGCATGGTTTGGGACAGCTGGTTTGCCCTGAAGGGTGTCCCGGATCAGGGTGGGGGTTCCTTTAGGGTGTGGGGCAGCCTTGCAGAGGGGCCTGTGGTGGTTTTCAGGCTGGCCACACGCCCCCCAGCAACCCAAGTAAAGGCCCTGGTATTTTGGATTTATTTATCTCCTATAATAAAAACTTTGTAGCCTTGAGTGGAGCCAAGACTCCTGCTTGCTCCTTGGCTGCCACCATTTTTGTTGGGATTTATTTATCTTCTATAATTAAAACTTTGTAGCCTTGAGTGGAGGCCTGGGCTGGCCAGGGTGTGTAGAAAGGTTGGCTTTCTCCATCACCAGGGGCAACCCAAGCATCCTGTTTGCTCCAGGGCTGCAGCCATCTTGGTTGGGTTAATTTGCATACTCACTCCTGACTGGTGGGTGGGCGTGGCTTGTGAGTATAGTGGAGTGATGGTTAATTTGCATATTGCTATTTTATTGGATAAGATTCTAGGATCCTCTTTCCTCAGCTTTCCCCCACCTGCTCACAGTCAGAGAACCTTGGAGACAAATCAATAAAACAAATTCTATCACTTACAGCCATCGCTGGAAGAATCTAAAGAAAGCCTGCAGTACAGGGGCTATCCAAGCATAGGAGAGAGGGAACTCATTCTGTCAATTTCTTTCTTTTTTTAAAAAATATATTTATTAATTTTTTACAAAGAGGAAGGGAGAAGGATAGAGAGTTAGAAACATCAATGAGAGAGAAACATCTATCAGCTGCCTTCTGTACACCCCCCACTGGGGATATGCCCACAACCAAGGGACATGCCCTTGACTGGAATCAAACCTGGGACCCTTCAGTCCACAAGCCAATGCTCTATCCACTGAGCCAAACCAGTTAGAGTCCGTCAATTTATTTCTAACTGTGAGGTTTGGTCACTCTGATTTCAGCTCCACTTGTACAGAAAACATTACTAAGCATATGCCATGGGTAAGGTCCTGTTTGGGGTTGTGTCCCTTCAAAATTCATATGTAGAAGTACTAACCTCAGCACCTCAGAATGTGACTGTATTTGTAAACGGATTCACTGAAATGTAATTAAATAGAAGTCTTTAAGTTGGGCCTTATACCAATATAACTACATCCTTCGAGAAAGGGGCCATTTACACCTAGACACACACACACAGTGGGAGAACACGGCGGGAAGGTGAACGCAGAGGGCAGGGTGATGCTTCTACAGGGCAAAGAGTGCCCCAGATGGTCATCAATCCAACAGCCCCGAAGGGCTAAGCATGGTGCACATTCTCTCTCCCAGTCCCCGGAGCGAACCAACCCGCCAACACCTTGATTTTGGACTTCCAGCCTCCGAGTTTACGGAGACAATACATTTTTGTTGTTTAAGCCACCAAACATGTGCAATATTTGCACATGTTTGCAATATTTTGTGACAGCAGCCTTAGCAAATGATAGAGGCCAAATGCATAACATGTAAAAAACATTGCATATGCGATAAATATCTTACTCTTTCTGCCTCACGGGAAGTGAAGCCTAGTGAGTGATACTCATGTTACACTTCCCTAGGAGGGAAACACTATTTTTTTTTTCTGTATGGCTAGCGGCAGATTTTCATTCTCTCTCCTGCTCACTAACTTCCCCAACACACTTTTAGACTATTTTATACAGCACTGACTTGAAACATATTGCCCCTTTAGAATAAGGAGATGTGTCAATCACTTTATCCTCACACAATTCACTTGGAATAAGAAATAACCAGAAAGATAAAGGAAAGGCAGGCAGAATAAAAGGGTAGAGGTGACAGGGGCACCTTCCTTGACCTTCAAAGAGAAGATACCTCTACCTCTCCCCAGGAGTCTTGGATGTAGAACTTCACTCCAGATTTCCCCAACTATTTTTTTAAAAAATACATTTTATTGTTATTTTACAGAGAGGAAGGGAGAGAGATAGTGAGTTAGAAACATCGATGAGAGAGAAACATCGATCAGCTGCCTCCTGCACGCCCCCTACTGGGGATGGGCCCGAAACCAAGATACATGCCCTTGACCGGAATCGAACGTGGGACCCTTCAGTTCGCAGGCCAATGCTCTATCCACTGAGCCAAACCGGTTTCGGCAAGATTTCCCCAACTCTTAAGTGCTCTGGGTTCAAGAAAGTTGCTTCTAATTTAAACTAAAATGTATTATCCTGCAACTGCTAGAACTTTGGTCTTATTTCTTCCCTCTAAAACAGTGGTTCTCAACCTTCCTAAGGCCGCAACCCTTTAATACAGTTCCCCATGTAGTGGTGACCCCCACCCATAAAATTATTTTCGTTGCTACTTCCTAACAGTAATTTTGCTACTGTTGTGAATCATAATGTAAATATGATTGTTTTCTGATGGTCTTAGGCGACCCCTGTGATGGGATCGATGGACCCCCAAAGGGGTCGCGACCCACAGGTTGAGAACCACTGCTCTAGAATAAAACACAATCATGTCTAATCCCCTCTCTCCTTCTAGTCTTTAGCTAACTTTAGATATATAACAAGAGACCTCAGGGATGTCTTCCAGAGACTAAACCCAGCCCAGGGCTATAGTGGCTTCTGGCCCAATCCATACTCCCTGAGGGTCCAACACGGACAAGGCGCTGTCATACACACTCATGTCCTCTTCCCAACACAATCACACTCAGGTGCCACTGCCACTGTGGTGCAAGGGACCTGTAGAGTAAGGTAGGCGAGGCAAAGCGACTTGTCTGAGGTCACGCAGGCGAGCAGGGGTAAATGTGGGGTGAGCACACTGCCCCGTCTCACACTAAGCCAGGCCCTGCTTCCACAGAACCGGAAGCCACGTCTTTTCCAAGGTGCGTCTGATTCACTCTCTGGCCCTGACTTCCCTCCTTCATTAGGAAGGGACCCGAGGTCCATGGCGGCACTCATAACCACGGGGGTTTCGCCCGCCCAAACAAGGCCCATTCAGCCAGAGCGGCACCAGCTGGCATGTGGCGGGGGATGCCAGTAGATCTGATAGTGCCAGGCCAAACAGCCTTGACTGGCAGCTGTTCCCTGGTCCAGCTGTCCCACAGATGGGAGATGAGCGGCAAAGTGGCCTGGCTGGCACCAGCCTCTCTGCCTTTTTAAGGCCCCTTGTGTGTCAGGGCGAGGAAGCCAGAGAGTGATGATTCTGTCTCTATGACAGGGGCAGCCTGCACCGCTGCCCAAAATTCCCCCGGCTCCACAGCGAGAAGAGACTGGTTTCAAGGCGAGGTGTCTGGGTTTCACCCTCGAACCGTCATTGTCATTTACAGGCCAGTTCTAAGAGCTCAGTTTCCTGCTTTATAAAAACCTTTCACCCTTGTGTTTGATGATCAGATCTGAGAGTATGTTTGAAAGTTACTTAAAACTTAAAAAGTGCAATAAAGCATAAGCCCATCAGAATACAGTGGTACCTCGAGATACGAGTGCCCTAACATACGAGATTTTTGAGATATGAGCCGTCGAGTGAGCTATTTTTGCTTTGAAATACGAGCAACATTTCAGATGGGAGTAATCACACGGATTGGCTGGCTGCACACGACCCACCAGTTTACCTCAACTGGAGAGTCTCATAGTTTCCCACGCCTCAAGGTTACGGAACGAATTAAACTTGTATCTCGAGGTACCACTGTATTCAGATACTTGAATGAAAAGGACAATTGTCTGAGTAATAGAAGAAAAATAGAGCATTTGGCTAAACTTTACAAAAGAAGACCCCCCGCCAAATTTAACAGAGCAGGTCAGAGGGTTCCTTGTCCTCTGGAGAGATATGTACACAACTCATCTACATTAAACAGCAGAGTTCTTCACGTCTATGAAACTGACTTATCATTTGTTCTGCTGGAATGCTAAGAATTACCAAAAAATAGTTTTTTTTTTGTTTTTGTTTTTTTCATTTTGACTGTGGTTTGTTTTTACCAGTTTGCACCCCTTGACTTAACTGTAAGGTTAGAGTCCCTTCTTATAAACTTCACCGGGGTGAGTGTGGTGTCCTTATTAAGTAATAAATAAGATGTAAATGTATTGCAATTCAGCAACTATTTTTCATGGAACTGCGGATTATTTCCGAATGAATAATGGGGAATCGTTTTGACTCACTGGTATTGGACATTGTTATGCCAATTAGATGCCTAAACTATAAGTGTAAAATGTTAGAGTTTGAAGGGACCCAGAAACAGATATCATCTGAAACTTTCATTGAAAGGAGACACTCATATTCAGAGATGGAAAAAGAGAACAGATATTGATGAAGCATCTCAGAACCTCTCTTTCTTCCTGCACCTAAATGTGATTTGTTCATTTTTAAATTTCCCATTGAAATGATCCATTTCTCTTTTATAGTTGGGTATGTGTGTGTACATACATGTACCTCTCTTTGGACACGGTAGAACATATTTCTATTTAAAGAACGAATTCGGTGTTCTTCAGGCTGGGACTAACAGGTTTCTCACCAGAGGCCACCCAGACTGGTCTCCCTGGGTATTTCACAGGACGGCTCTCTCCTGTGAAACTCATTCCATGTGTGTGTGTGTGCAAATCCCTTTCTTTAGCTGGAAATTTCTTTGGAAGTAGCCACAGTGTTTGCTCTGCATTGCCAGGCTTAATTCTCACCTCACCTCTATGATTAATACTAGCCGATCGCATCATGCAACATTTACCCAGAAGTTTCACTTCTGACAAAATAATGAGACCTAGGGAAATGAATCCTCTCACTTTGGAGGCACAAAATTTGGGGGGTATCATTGGGGAGATAATTTAGAATTTACCCTCTTTGTTGGAGGAGAGTCAAGAAGAGGATGTTTAACAGATGAGTCTATGTTTTCAAAGTGGAAATTTCTCCAGTTAAAGACTGAATTTGGTGTGATGCAAACAGACTGCAGAATGTTCTTGTTTTGCAGTGACTGATTTAGCTTGTTTAGTATTGACTGGTCTAAAATAAACCATTATGAGGCATTCGGGGTCAAGTTTGTCAAAGGACAATGAAGCAAGATAAAAAAAATGTTACAGAGAGAGAGAGAGGGAGGGAGAGGAGGCAAGGGGGGAAGGAGAAGCAGAAAGAGAGGGTGAGAGAGAGCAAACAGAGTCAACATTTGGCACCGAGTCTGCAAACATGGCCTCGATAATTTCTCACATCCTGGTACCTGCTTCCCATTGCAGTGTGACTTTGCTGCTTCTTCCATCACATCACACTTTGGAACTATCCTTGCCTCCTGGAATCCAGAATGACCCTATAACTTGCTTCTGCCAGCGGAATGGACCAGAAGTGGCCATGCGCAATGAGCAAACCTCAGTGTCAAGAGGCCTTCAGTTTGTACTCTTGTTCTTTTTTGTTTTTAAATAAATCTTTATTATTCATATGATTACGTTTGTTTCTCTTTTTTCCCCTCCATAGCTCCCCTCCACCCGGCTCCCACCCCTCCCACTACCCTTACCTCCCCCCCATTGACCTCATCCATAGGTGCATGATTTTTGTCCAGTCTCTCCCTGCACCCCCCTCAACCCTCTCCCCCTGAGAATTGTCAGTCCACTCCCTTTCTGTGCTCCTGATTCTATTACATTCACCAGTTTATTCTGTTGATCAACTTTTTAATCCACTTAATTTTTAGATTCACTTGTTGGTAGATATGTATTCGTTGTTCATAATATTTTATCTTTTACCTTTTTCTTCTTCCTCTTCTTAAAGAGTACCTTTCAGCATTTCATATAATCCTGGTTTGGAGTTAAAGCTAAAGGAGTTCATTTTGGAATGCTTTCGCCATGGTGTAAAGAAGCCGGGTCTAGCAGTTTGGAAGAGAAGATGCTACGTGGAGTAGAGATGAATCCTTAGCCCCTGGACCGATTAGACAACACGCAGCATCATGCTGGCCCTGTGGGGGAGGCCATCTTGGACCACTCAGCCCCTGTTGGGCCAGCAAACACACAAATGACCCCAGGGAAGACTGGTTTTAACTCAGATGGTCAGCTGAGACCAACCCAGGTTTTTAGACAACAGAATCATCAGGTAGATATTCAAGAAATGGCAGCTATTTTCCTGTGCAGTACCAACACTGCTGACTTTCAAGACATGGAGCTCAGCAAATTTTTAATCCGTTCTAAAAGTACAGAGACATTGACATGCTGGCATGAATCTTTACCAACTGAAGACAATTTTAATAAAATATTGCTGTTTGACTCTAGGTATTCTGTAAGTCTCAGCGTTCAGAAAGACATTGTGTGGGATTCATAAAACACATCACGTAATTCACAGGCACATCTGCAACCATGCACAACAGGTGTCTCTACTGATTTGTTCCAATTGGTTGCCAACCTCAAATTAATATTTCCCCAACCCCGGGAGGGCATCATGGATAGAAAGAAATCACCCGGATGAAGATTAGATAGTTTGTTTTCTCAGGGATGATGCTATTTGCTTGTTTCCATGTCTCTCTTCTCTGTTCCTGAGGTCACAGACTTCCTGCCAAGGATTCTGGGTATGACTCTGGGAGTGGTCACCATGTTTGGATTCTCGATGTTTCCTCCTCATGCTCTACCCTGGTGGGCTTTTCTATATCCATCGGCTCTAACTGCTCTGCTCGCTTCTGATTATCATCATCCCCTTCCCTCTCGCCCGGGGCTGCTCTACCAAATACAATGCTTCTCTACCAAAACGAAGGAGTCTCTCCTGCAAAAGTTTGATGATGCCTCTACGTGAGGACCAGCATCGAGTCCGCAGGCAGGAATCCATTTTTTTAAAAATTTATGTAATATTTAGATTTGAGGGAAGCTAGCAGAGATCCCCCACCCCTTCTCTTAGGGATACCACTGAAGACCAAGCCAGTGTGAGTCTGAGGGAGCATGAAACCCTGGGAAAGGAAGGATGCGATCTGTCAGTGAAACTGGTGGGATGAAACGTGTGAAGCCTTTGTGGCTTCTTGACTTGGTTATTAAAGAGTGGTTTGAACATCAAAAGGTGGCTTTTAACTCACATTTGGCAAAATGCCTTTACCACAAGGGTTAGCGGCAATTAAAGAGCTCCGAGCCCATTGTAAGTTCTTCCAGGAAAGGAAAGGACACTCTATTACCAAGGACAATTTATTTACTTAACAAATATTTGAGAAGCCCTTATCCTGTGCTAAGTACTAGAGTTACATATAAGAATACTACAGTGTAGTTTCTTCTCCAAGGAATTTATAAACTGGAAGGGGCATGGACATGTATACCAGCAACTGAAAAAGTAGGGAAAAAAAGGAAATTCATTCAGATATTTTTCTTCTTATAGATCTAATAACAAATAAGTATATAGAAAAAATGACAGATGGGCAAAGAGAAGGAATATTCAACTCTACTGGGGACCATCTTTAAATAAGATGGGGCACAGTATTTGTCAGAGAGACAAGTTGGCAAGGATCATTTCAGGTACTTGGCAAATAATAAATGTTATATGTTATTATTATTGGAAGTGGATCTAGGATGAGTTTTGAAGGTTAAACTAAGACCAAGGAGGGAAAAGAAAGTAATTACAGTCAGGAGGATGATAGGCAGGAACTACACTTCATCATTCCAGTTATACTAATAAGAGGGCAATATGCTAATGAGACTGGATGTCTTCCAGACGTCCTTCTGGACAGAGCCTCAGTGGCTGCGAGGGCCGAGGGCCAGCGGCATGCAGAGGCGGCAGCAGGACAGGCCTCGGCACCTCGGTCCCAGAGCCTCCACAGAGGTCGGACGGGGTGAAACCACAGTGCCTCAACTGCCCACAGCCTGTCCCCAAGCCGGCCTGATCACCTCTTGTACCAGTGGGTGGGGGGCGGGGCCGCTAAGAAGTAAGAGCCCAAGGCCACCAGTCACAGGGCCGGCAGTGGCAGCAGCAGCAAGGTGATGGGGATGGCGCCTTCCCCAAATTGGTCCAGTCGCCTCCTGCAGAGGGAGGCCAGACTGTGGTCAGTAGGACATCCCCTGAGGGCTGCTGGACTGTGGTGGGGGGGACACAGGCCAGGCTGAGGGACACCCCCCCGCCACCCAGTGCACACATTTTTGTGCACCAGGCCTCTAGTTACAAATAAGAAGTAATTCAATAATGTTGGAGATCAAATGTGAGTGAGATAAGCCTGGATGGGTCAGCAGGACAAGTCATAAAGGATCTTGTCGGTCTAAGGAGTTGATAGCAGAATCTACTGAGTATGGGAAGTCACTAATGGGTTTCAATATGTTAGGGGCACGATCAAGCTTGCATCTTAACATCATCTCTTGGGTAAAAGGAAACAAGAAGTGTGGAAGAGAGGTCAGAGGCAGAGAAAGTCCAGGACTATCTAGAAAGTAAAAATAACCGGGACCCAAACAATTTTGATTTTAGGTTTATACTCTAGGGAAACCCATACACAGTACAGTATAGTGGTACCTCGAGATATGAGATTAATTCGTTCTGTAACCTTGAAGCATGGGAAACTATGAGACGCTCAAGTCGCAGTAAACTGGTGGGTCGTGTGCAGCTGGCCAATCCGCGCGATGACTCCTATCTCAAATGTTGCTCATATTTTAAAGCAAAAATGGCTTGCTCTACGGCTCCTATCTCAAAAATCTCGTATGTTAGGGCACTCGTATCTCGAGTATTTGTACCACTGTATTTGTGCATTTGTTGTGACAGCGAAAAAGTTGGCCCAAGGCAGTATCTATCAGTAGAAGTAAATACGTGAATGATATAACTAGTAAAAGAATTATTAGAATATTATGGCCTAAAATAAATCTGTTAAATCTACTTGTAATTAACAAGAGATAAATACATATGTCAAACACAAGTCGAAGAATGTTAAGTTTAATCTGATGCCTTTATAAACACTTAAGGAATAATACGTTTGTGGACACACACACACACACACACACACACACAAGTGTATAGACAAGGACTCAAAGGAAATTAACTACGTTCCTTACAGTTATGTCATGGAAGAAAGTACAGGCATGAAATGGAGAGAAAATTAAGAAGATTTGAAGTTTATCTCAGAAGTTCTGTTTTATTGTAAGTAAAATGTTAAAGAGAACATGACAATATACTAGCACTTATGATTTCCAGTGTGTGAGAGCATGAATTTTATTTTTATTTATTTATTTTTAAATATATTTTATTGATTTTTTACAGAGAGGAAGAGAGAGATAGAAAGAAACATGGATGAGAGAGAGACATCGATCAGCCGCCTCTTGCATGCCCCACAGTGGAGATGTGCCTGCAAGCAAGGTACATGCCCCCAACCGGAATCGAACCTGGGACCTTTCAGTCCACAGGCCGACGTTCTATCTATCCACTGAGCCAAACTGGTCTCGGCTGAATTTTATTTTTAATAACTTCTGTGCTTGCAAGATTTTTAAAAATAAGGTATGCATTTAATTTTGTTTAGTGTTTGTATATATGTGTGTGCGTGTGTGTGTGCGCACGCGCAGCACATCTGCATGCACACCCAAAGTCCAAGGTGTCAAACTGTTACAGAGAATGTCAGAGTGTATTGAGGCTCACCCTCCATCAGCTCCCAAAGGCAGGAAATGGCTGAGAGTCAGAACAATCACTTGAGCCCAAGAACGGAGTGGGGGGCAAGGGGCCTACAGGAGCTGCCAAGTCTTTGAAATAACCATGAGGCAGCGCATTGTTTTCAAACAAGGAAATCGATGAAGACCAAGGATTGCTATTCTTAGTTCAGGAGACAGAGTTTCCCAGACAGGTTCGAGGCTGGAGGGCTGGTACCCGAAGATCTGGAGCGGGAGTGAGTCAGTCGGGTGGTTTCGGGGAAATGGGACAGCACCTCTGTCACTCTGGGCAAACAGTGAGCTTCACCTCCTACCTTCTCTCACAGATGGCCTTGACACTGTTTTTGAGAGAGGGATGGAAAATGCGACCTTCATACTCATACTATGTTGTTGTTATTAAAAATACAAAGACCCTTATGGAGCCAGAAAGCAGGGTAAAAAACATGAAAATCCCCATGTGGATTTAGCAAACATATTTTTCCTTTGCCAAGTGTGTTTTGAACACTCTTCTTGGTACTAAAGGTGCAAAATAAAAGGAGCTGAGACTGTTTTGGTTCATGAATAGAGCGTCGGCCTGCAGATTGAAAGGTCCCGGGTTCGATTCTGGTCAGGGGCATGTACCTTGCTTGGGGGCACATCTCCAGTTTAGGGTGCGCAGGAAGCGGCTGATCGACATCTCTCTCTCATTGATGTTTCTGACTTTCTATCCCTCTCCCTTCCTCTCTGTGAAAAATCAATAAAATAAATATTGTTTTTTAAAAAGGAAACACAATCATTGCTTTTAAGAGAGCTTATAGTCTAACTCTTGTGCAGGAAGTTTATTTACAGAGCTATATGGTTAGTGTAAAGCATGCCATAAACTCCAAAGAGAAAGCCACACAGCATTACAAAATAAGCTAAAAGAATGTGCACGGGATTTGTATTTTGGCCGGGTCTTGGAAAGGAAGCAAACTTTCAGCAAGAGGATGTCAAAGGAGAGAATATTAGGATAGAGGGAACAGCGCTGAGAAAACCCAAAGGGACAGGAAGTTAGTGTTAGTGTTAGTAAACAAATAGTGTAATTCAGCCACATAATGTCTACATCGGAAAGTGAGGAGGGCAATCGCGGAAAATATGAAAAGTAAGTAGAACCCATACTGTGTCAGGCAATGAATGTCAAGGTCAGGAACATGGGCTGTATACCGTAGGCAATGGGAAATGCTTCAGAAAAAGCATCTGACTGTGCTATGTTGGGAGCACTACTTTAGTATCCTGGATTCTCTACAAGCATGTGTGTGTGTGTGTGTGTGTGTGTGTGTGTGTGTGTGTGTGTGCAGCTCCTCTTTTTTGTCATTAGAAATCTCTACTATGAGAATAAGGTGCTTGCTGAATGATGAGAGACTCAGGCTCAGTGACTCCTATTGCCCTAGGCCAGTGGTCGGCAAACCATGGCTCTCGAGCTGCCTTTTGCAGCTCTGTTGACTAATGAGTCTGCCAACCACTGTCGTATACTCCCCTTTACCTCTTTGCACACAACGCGCCACAAATGCCTAATCCTCACAGCTTCCAACTACACGGTAACATTTAGTCTAGTCCAGTGGTCGGCAAACTCAGAGTGGCAAACCATGGCTCGAGAGCCGCAGTGTGCCGACCACTGCTCTAGGCGACAGGCTGCCAAATGCCAGGCATATGAGGGGGGTCACTCTGTACACAGCGACCTAGAAGCCAACTGCAAACACTTGATAAAGCCCAACAAAGGATTATTAAGATCAATCCAGGCAAGAACCACCCCACAAACCCACAGAACCATGAGGTAAGTAAATGGTTGTTGTTTTAAGCCACTAAGTTTTGGCCTGTTTAGTTACATAACAATATGAATCTGCCTCAGCATAGTAAATTCTCTTTCATGCAGGAGCTCCTTAACGTTAGGGCCTGTTTTAGCATTAAGAGTCATGAATTATGTTTAATAATGACTGTTAGTCTCTCAGATGAGAGAGCTACACAGATGACAGACACAGAATTCCTGACTATTAGTTATCAATTTACTAGAGACCCAGTGCACAAAATTAGTGCACTGGGGATGGAGGAGGTGTCCCTCAGCCCAGGCTGCACTCTTTCCAATCTGGAACCCCTCAGGATCAGGCCTAAACCGGCAGTCAGATCTCCCTCTCACAATCCAGGACTGCTGGCTCCCAACTGCTTGCCTGCCTGCCAGCCTGATCACCCCCAAATCACTCTCCTGCCAGCCTGATTGATATCTAACTGCTGTCCAATTGGCCTAATTGACCCCGACTGCCCTCCTCTGCCAGCCGGATCATCCCTAACTGCATTCCTCTGCTGGCCCAGTAACCCCCAAGTGCCCTCCCCTACCAGCCCAGTAGCCTCCAACTACCCTCCCCTGCTGGCCTGGTTGCCCCTAACTGCCCTCCTCTGCCAGCCTGATTGCCCCTAACTGCCCTCCCCTGCTGGCCTGGTTGCCCCCAACTGTCCTCCCCTGCTGGCCTGGTTGCCCCCAACTGTCCTCCCCTGCTGGCCATCTTGTGTCAGCCATCTTTGACCACATGGGAGTGGCTATCTTGTGCAAGGGCATGAGAGTCAATTTGTATATTTCCTCTTTATTATATAGGATTTTCGATGCTGCTTTCCTAAAGTGATTGGAAAACAGAACATATCCTATTTTCTTCTTTTCCTTTCTAATGATGTAATTCTCACCCAGGGTAAGTCATGCTCCCCAGCCAGTAGTGAGAGGATGGATGAGACCAAGAATGCAGTGATTCTTCCATTCTAGTCCTCACATGTTATAACTATAAAATAAAAAATATCTACCCCATTGATTGCTTATAAGTTCATATCAAAACTGGAAGTTGATAGTAAGACAAAGACTTACTAAGGTCTATGTTGTCTCCCCAGCTCCCCCTAAAAAAGTTAAAAAGTATTAATCTAATAGATGGGAAATAGTTTAGTGGAGACATAGTGGGTTATTTTTTTTTATGTATTAACTTGTTAATTTTTTTTTTTTAAGGATTAAACTCTATAAAAACTTAAAACCAACCCAGACTTTGCATTTCTCATTATGAGAAAAAAATTTCCTTCAGTTGAACTATATGACATTTAATGACACATGATGAGAATTTTAGACCCATACTCCTCAGAGTGACTCATAATGTGTTTTCTAGGAGAGAAAAGAGAGAAAAACTGTCCCATAAACCAAGATAGGCCTTCTCAGAAAATGAGAGAACAGAGGTCTGATACTGCTCTGCATATTTGAAAGCCTGATCAAAATTAGTCAAAATTAGTTGAGTAAGAAGAATGGTTTCAAGTTGTAATCGCCATCTTGAACCTCCCCACACCGCACACTTACTGTACCTTAATACTGTTTCAATTAAGAAGCAATGGATACCTACCACATTAAGGGGAGTCCAGGAGATTTTTGGCAACCACCCAAGTAAACACATATATAATAAAAACTATTTAGTCTATTATACTATTTACTTTAGATTTTTATTGGTTTCTGGACCAGAATTTGACAGATATAGTTCAAGTCTCACTAATATTCACCCAGTGTCCATCATCCTTCTACTCAGTCTAGGATCACTTGTTATCCTGAAGTCAGTGTCGCTCCATCCACATGGAGAAGAATGCTTTTACTCGATTAGTGAGAATTAAAAAGAAAATGATTCCATGTTTAAATATTTGGATAGGTTGTATGTTTTCTTCAGTGAAAAAAAAAGTTTAAATTAATTTTTATGTTTTTGAGACCTATTTTGTTAATACAAATATAAGGTTGAACCATGTAAGATTGACAACAATCAATTAATTTTGACTTATAAAAATTGCAGTCCTATATGAGTAAACATAGCACATCAATTCTATACAATTTAGTTGCTGTATTGTACTCCACACCTTTAAAATACATCTGCTCACTGTTACATATTCAACTCGAATCTATTTTTTTTTTAATGATTAGAAACTGTGCTACAATTAATTTGTACAGATCTATGTCAGGAACTGTAAAAAGTTTTGAGTTTTACCCTCTCTGTAAGCACAAGTTGGTCTTCCATAGTTTCATGAATTCTAGCAGATGTATCAGAAGCAGATAACTTTATGACAGCAAGCAGGCTGAGAATTAGCATATTTGTATAATTCCCCTTGCCTCTCAATTTGCATGAGAACAACCTATAGAGGCTCAGATGAAAACTAATGCACAGTCATTTGCATCATAGTTGAGGAATCCTGAGTGTAAGGAATCTGAACTTTTTATAATGCACTACAGGCCCGATGCACGAAATTCATGCAAAAGGAGGCCTTCCTTCCTCCAGCTCCCAGCACTGGCTTCCCTCTGGCACCCGGGTCCTGGGTTTCCCTCTGGCACCCGGGACCCAGGTACCCGGGACCCAGCCTTCCCTCCAGCTGCCAGCAGGCACCTGGGACCTGAGTTTCCCTCGTAGCCATGGCTTCGTCCAGAAGGATGTCTGGTCTAATTAGCATATCACACTTTTATTATTATAGATTATAGGCAAATATGCCCAATCTTTGCTCCAAAAATAGATACTATTTTTATTGTAATGGATAGAAAGGAAGTCTGCCCTCTGCAGACACTACATCTTTCTTTCAAGTCTGTTTGCCTTAGAAACATCCTTAGAACAATAATTTAGTACAGAGTGAAAGAATGTTAGTTCCTTTGCTGAGAAGATATGCAGAAATCTGAAAGACCCATAGATAATTTTCTCCCAGTGATCTTCGGGCCCATGAATGGGAATTTCATTGGGACAGATATCTACACATAGGATGATGAGGTACATCATATTTCTACATCAAGATTGTTGTTTGAAGTATTAATAAAATACTCCTTACGTTGGCTATACCAATTTGTACTTTCATCATCAGTGTAAGATCTTCCCTGCTGTTTTTCTTGAAATGTTATTCTTTCCAAAGTGATGGTATTTAATTTTTTAAATGCTCATTTACCCAACATGTCCCTAACTTGTTGACAATCTAATTCTTTTCCATTGATTTATAAGGGAAGCAGTATTTTTCATATACCAAGTCTTGGTATCCAGCAATGTAATCCAAGCCCAACTATTCCAATCTCTTTTTCTTTAAAACTTCTTTGGTGACTTTTATGCTTTATAACTCCATATGTGTTTTAGATTAAGCATTCCTATCCTATATAATAAAGAGGTAATATGCAAATTGACCATCCCTCCAACACACAAGATGGCCACTCCCATGTGATCAAATATGGCTGCCACAAGATAGCTGGCAGAGGAGAGAAGTTGAGGGCGATTAGGCCAGCAAGGAAGGGCAATTGGGAGGGACCAGGCCTGCAGGCAAGGAAAGTTAGGGGCAACCAGGCCAGCATGGGAGGACAATTAGGGGTGACCAGACTGGCAGAGGAGGGCAGTTAGGGGCAATCATATGTTGAAGCTCTGACTCCATAAGTGACTATATTTGGCAAGGGAGCAGTTAGGTGTCGATCAGACTGGCAGGGGAGTGGTTAGGGGGAGATCATGCAGGCAGGCAGAAGTGGTGGTTAGGGGAAATCAGGCAGGTAGGTAGGCGAGCATTTCACAGAGAGGAAGGGAGAGGGATAGAAAGTCAGAAACATCGATGAGAGAGAGACATCGATCAGCTGCCTCCTGCACACCCCCTACTAAAGATGTGCCCACAAGCAAGGTATATGCCCCCGACCGGAATCGAACCCAGGACCTTTCAGTCCGCAAGCCGACGCATTATCCATTGAACCAAACCAGTCTCAGCGTAATTTCCTAATTTTTTAACTTCTGAAAAGCCTTCTCCAACTGGCTTTCCATGAGTGATCAGTGATAAAACACAAACTATAAGAAGTCTGTACTAAGTGATAAACACACACACACACACACACACACACACACACACACACACAATCTTTTCCATGTGTTATCAATAGTTTTCTTCCAAGGCAATGGAAGCAACTCCAGGTCCATTCCCACAGGGTTTTCACCGAACCTGGCTTCTTATACGCACTCTGCACTGTCACTCATACTCTGAGCTGTAGAAGGTGAAGATCCTTGCTGGACATTCTTCACCTAGAGCAGCGGTTCTCAACCTGTGGGTCGCGACCCCTTTGGGGATCAAATGGCCCTTTCACAGGGGTAGCCTAAGACCATCAGAAAACACCTATTTCCCATGGTCTTAGGAACCAACACACCGCTCCTCGGTGTAGCAAAGTGTGGCCATGTCGTTTACTGTTGTCATAGGAAGACTGTTACCCATGCTATACCACGATTCAAGACAAAATTTCATTTATTTGTAATTAGAAATAAATATTTCATAATATATAATTACATATTGTTTTTGTGATTAATCCCTATGTTTAATTATGTTCAATCTGTAACAACGAAAATACATCCTGCCTATCAGATATTTACATTACAGTTCATAGTAGCAAGATTACAGTGATGAAGTAGCACCGGAAATAATTTTATGGTTGGGGGTCACCACCACATGAGGAGATGTCTTAAAGGGTCACAGCATTGGGAAGGTTGAGAAGCACTGCCCTAGATGCTTGTCTTAGAGAGCAGAAACGATGAGCCAGGGTGAGTGGTGAGAATGAGTCGGGAACGGGAGAAACGGTTCCCTATTACGCTGCGAGGCACAGACATTCCTTAGGGGTAAAGTATATGGCAGCCGTTGCCAAAAGGCGAGGAAAGCAGCCCAACTGTCTGGCTGACTTGATGAAGAAAGGAAGAACGAATAACGTAAGAAGCTATATGTCTGGGTCTGAGGAAAGACATGAGCAGAGAAAAGGCCAACTGCATCTGTATATTGGACTCAGATTCTATAACCTCTCTCTCTCTCCCCTAAATGATCCATCCTCCTACTCTGCCTCTGGCTGAAAACCCTAGTTTTGTGTTCAGATTGGAGAGGACCTAACAAGGGTGAATTCCTTTCGATGCTCCCAGATCCCTGGTGCTATGGCTGCAAATGGAGTAGCCCCGTGCCCAGCTCTGAGTGACAAAGAGAGGTCGTCCTGTCTACACCCTGGCTAGAGGGATCCTATGAGGCTCTGGTTCCACAGAGCCAGCGAGAAGCACAGCTAATGCCCCAGAAGTAGACTCGAGCCTGGGGCATCAATAAGAAATCAAGGAGCCGGCCTGCGGACTGAAAGGTCCCAGGTTCGATTCCGGTCGGGGGCATGTACCTTGCTTGTGGGCTCATCTCCACAGTGGGGTGTGCAGGAGGCGGCTGATCAATGTTTCTCTCTCATCGATGTTTCTGACTTTCTATCTCTCTCCCTTTCTCTCTGTAAAAAATCAATAAAATGTATTTAAAAAAAAAAAAGAAGAAAGAAAGAAATCAAGGAACCGGAAGACATAATGTCTTCCTTCTTGCCATTGTAAGACAAGTTGGGGGCTGTGCGGCCATTATTTTGGAAAGCCACCGTATTTCCTGTAGTCTCTATGGAAATAGAGGAATCAGCCGAAGCCTGTTTGCTCAGTGGATAGAGTGTTGGTCTGCGGACTGAAGGGTCCCAGGTTCGATTCCGGTCAAGGGCATGTGTCCTGGTTGCGGGCGCATCCCGGGAGGGGGGGCATGTGGGAGGCGGCTGATCGATGTCTCTCTCTCATCGATGTTTCTAGCTTTCTGTCCCTCTCCCTTTCTCTCTGTAGAAAATAAATAAAATATATTTAAAAAAAAAAGAAAGAGAGGAATCAGTACACTGAGTATTCTGGTTGCACACCCAGAATTCTGTCTTTTCCCCTCTCCCTCCTTTTTCCTTCCTGCTTTCTTGAGATTGCAGCCTCCAATAAACTTTTGTTTCAAGTCTTTACTTTTTATTTTTCTATGAAAATTCGGATCAGTTAAGTTCCAATACACCTTAGTCACTTATCCAACCAATATATTTTAAGCATTCACTACATGGAGACACCGGATACAACCTCTCTAACCTTCATTCTTAAGGAATCAAATATGTCAACCTATGAAATATGTCCAGTACAGTATCTAATGCCAAGCAATTTTTAAAGGAATGTGAAACCATTTACTTTGCCTTTTCCCATCTTCTCTGTGAAGACAGAACAAACAAACAAAGCCTATCATGATTATTTGGAAATGATGATCCTTGGCCACATTTTGAGAAGAAGATTTGATTCTGAGTATTGAGCACACAATGCAATATGTACCACAGAACTGTGTACACTGGCAACCTAGATGGTCTTATTAACCAATGTCACCCCAATACATTTAATTAAAAAAAAAGAATTTAGGAAATAAATGGACATTGTGTAAGGAAAAGAGAGAACAGAGGCTAAAAGGTGGCTATGAAAGGAAGCATCGCGAATAGCTTGGCCCCTGGGTCAGACCGTCCTGATCATCTATTCCTGGCCAGCTGTCCTTTGGCTCAGACCAGCAGCCCTATTTTAAAGAGGCGGGAGCGACCCTGGTCTGTGATTGCTGAGGGCGTGTATTGTAAGTACCGCTTCCGAAGGGAATGAGGAGCTGCTGTGGTGACACAGACAGTCATCCCGCGTCTGCGCGCTGCAGTGAGTGTCCAAGACCCTGGCTTCCGGCCCGTGTCGAGCCGCTTCCAGCAAATCGCAGACCTCAGAACTGGCTGGGGAACCCTGACATGCACTCAGGCCTCTCCTTCTGGCCTGGCCTTTGGAAGACCTTTCTGGAATTCCCGCGTTTGAGCCAGGCAACCTGCTAGCCCCTGGAAATAAAGGATGACAAGATAAGCGATAGCACATATTCTGATGTGCTTATGTGGACATGAGTTCCAAACCCAGATTTTTCACTGAGCATCACTGGACCTACAAAGATTACAAAACTCTTAGGGGGCTGTGGTTCTTTATGGAGATAGGACATTTTAAAAAATATATATATTTCATTGATTTTTTTACAGAGAGGAAGGGAGAGAGATAGAAAGTCAGAAACATCGATGAGAGAGAGACATCAATCAGCCGCCTCCTGCACGCCCCACTGTGGAGATGTGCCCACAAGCAAGGTACATGCCCCCAACCAGAATTGAACCCGGGACCTTTCAGTCTGCAAGCCGATGCTCTATCCACTGAGCCAAACCAGTCTCGGCGAGATAGTACATTTTAAAGCACTGGAAATGTGAGCTGTTTGATGAATATTGCTCTCCTGCTATGAGTCTTCCATGAAATAATTTATCCAGATTTATTTGAAATCGTGTACCTTTAAGCCATGTTATGCCTGTCCCCCTCTTTTTTGTCCTTCAAGGTCCTGCTTCCCTCTGAGTAGAGAACCTCAGAGGATTCCTTCTGATCTCATGGGACTCTGTCCAGAGGTTGATTCTCGTCCACTGGAATCCACAAGGAACCAGTAACAGTCTTGGAGGAGGGGCTACCAGTGTTACAATGAAGACTACCCTTCCTCTCTTCCTTCTGAAGAAAGAAGACACTCATGAACTTGAAGATGACTTCAACAATTCTTTTCTAAAGAACATATATAGTTGCTTTAAAGTTAAAGAAAATAGGCATGATTCTGTGTGTGTGTGTGTGTGTGTGTGTGTGTGGAGAGAGAGAGAGAGAGAGAGAGAGAGAGAGAGAGAGAGAGAGAGAGAGAGAGAGAGAGAGAGAGAGTTAGTTTTGTATGGAGTGATGGAGATAGGGAGAAATATAAAAACAGGACTCAGTTCCCCTGATCTGCCTTCAGCCGTCCTTCAGTACAATGATTTATAGGATCCTGTTTCTAACTTTCTGAGTGACCTTGAACAAGTCACTTCTCTTCTCTGTCCTCTTATGTCTCATGTGTAAAGGGAAGTTTTTGGGGTAGAGCAATAAATTCCTTTCTGGACAGTGAAATAAGACAGTTTGCAGGAGAGTTAGAGAAAATTAAGGTCTCAGGAGTAACATTATCAATAGGAAAAATGATAATTCTAGGAGACCATCAACTTTAGTGAAACAGTGGATTCAGCACACCCTACACAAGTTCATATAAATGGCTTGTACATTTATACTGGCTCTGACACTAATTTATGATACCACAGAAAGAGAGCATCTGTAGAAGTTTTGAGGAAAATCAAAATTGGTACTAATTTTCAATGGCAGGAAAATATGATCATGGTAATTATAGCATAATTATGATGTCCTAAATCTAATTCTAGCATCTGGGTATAAGAAAGAATGGAAAGCCAATATAAAGGAAGAGAAAAATATGCCGACTCTCCCAAGATAATGGAGCCATAAGAAATAAAATTGGGTTATAAAAGAAACAAATCATTATCACAAAGCTGATTACAGCCCCCCAAATTTTCTTTTGTGAGAAATATCTAATTTTCAGACCAAAAAAAAAAAAGGAAGATGAATAATTAAAGAAAAACAAAACTCAATTAGAAAGAGAGGCTCACTGCTGTTGTCAGGAGATACTGTTTAGCCAAGTTGGACCCAGGAGACTTCTCTGTCCATATTTTTATCGAATGGGGCCTGCTTTGCATGTGGATGCCCAGACCTTGTTCAATCAAAACTGAATTTATGAGCCAAAGAATAAATCATTTTGTCCCAGAATAATAATCCAACCACTTGCATCCAAATCAGCCAGTCTGCTTCTTAAGAAGAGAGAATCTCACCTAATTTTTCTTGGCCTCTGAACTTTCACAAGTAGCTGACATAACAGATGTACCTTTAAAGTGCTTTCAAGGATTAAAATTTTTTGATATACTCACCTAAGGTTATTTTTCCATTGATTTTCAGAGAGAGTGGAAGAGAGAGGGAAAGACAGAAAGAAACATCAATGTGAGAGAAACATATTGATTGGTTGGGTTGCCTCCTGTATTGTTGAGGAGCCTGCAAACAAGGAAGGTGCCCTTGACTAGACTCGAACCCAAGACCCTTTGGTCTGCAGGCTGACGCTCTATCCACTGAGCCAAACCACCTTGGGCTAGGATTAAAATTAATGCTGTTATCACCAGTATTGAAATGTTGCTAGCATTTTCCAGTCATTCTGTTGTCTACATTTGTTATTCATACACATGTGGGTGACCAGAAACATAGATAACCCCCACTCCATGGTTAGCATGGGAAGATATTTTCATACTTAGTCACCCAGAGTAGAGCTCAAATGGGTTCTGAGAATTCAGTTTGTCAGGCAAAATGATAAAATTAAGTTTAAAGGTCAAATGAA
Organism: Lasiurus borealis; assembly: GCA_004026805.1. Classification (NCBI taxonomy): domain Eukaryota; kingdom Metazoa; phylum Chordata; class Mammalia; order Chiroptera; family Vespertilionidae; genus Lasiurus; species Lasiurus borealis. Next base: position 27,227 of record PVJN01018203.1, read on the forward strand.
GAGAAACTCTGGATAGTTGTTCATTTTTTTCCCACTCTGATCGCCAACTCAGTGGTCTCAGTGCTTGGCATCGTTAGCATTTTTATTATAAATGGTAGTACATTCTTGTGACTAGAAAACTTACTTTTTACAAGACCAATACAAACACGAGTAAACTCAAATGCCCATAGATACATACAAAAAGCAATTGCCTTTATGCAAACTAATTCATAAAAGTTACTCTAGGCTCTTAACAATACCTGTAATTGGTTGTTGTTTTTTTTTATGTTTGTTTTCTTTTTCTTTTTTCAATACTTGTAATTTTGTGTTTATTTTTTGTTTTGAGCAAGTGATTCCATTGTGAACAGAAATGTTTTTAAAAACTCTTCTTTTCTCCTCCTCCACCCACCCTCGGGTTGACTTTGTGGGTTTTCCTTCCTTTCACTCATCAGAAGATGACCTTGAACAACTGAGAGAGATGTAAAGCAGGGTGCTCTTTAAATCTTACAAGTTTTTTCCACCTGTGCTGTTTTGCCCATTTCGGGCTTATTTCTTCACCCTCAAACAGAAGTGACTGTGACTTCAGATATTGTAAAGAGAATGCAAAAAAGTTGGGTTATTTGGGGATAAAAGTGATTCATTTTTTTAATGTATTTTTTAAAATATATTTTATTGATTTTTCACAGAGAGGAAGGGAAAGAAATAGGAAGCCAGAAACATTGATGAGAGAGAGACATCGATCAGCTGCCTCCTGCACGCCCCCTACTGGGGATATGCCCACAACCAATGTACATGCCCTTGACTGGAATCAAACCTGGGATCTTTCAGTCCCCAGGCCGACGCTCTATCCACTGAGCCAAACCGGTCTCAGCTTTTTAATGTACAGGTATTTTTATTGATTTCAGAGAGGAAGGGAGAAGGACACAGAGAGAGAAACATCAAAAATGAGAATTATGAACTGGCTGCCTCCTGCACACCCCCAACTCGGGATCGAGCCCACAACCCTGGCATGTGACCTGACTGGGAACCGAACCATGACCTCCCGGTTCATAGGTCAACACTCAACCACTGAGCCACACCAGGCAGACAAAAGTGATTCTTGATATTTAAGAACTTTGTAAAATACACATTTCCCAAAAGGGACAAGAACTGTCATGAGGTCTAAACCCTGCTAAAATGGGCTGTGTTCTCCTCTGTGCAGTAACCTCCTTACCTTCGGGGGTAAAATCTGACTTCCGGAAGGGCCCATCTGATTTGGGTCCAAAGGAGGCTGAACTAGGGTAAGTCTGTGGCTGTGGGCTCTGTCCACAGTAGATTGGGTTAAGGAGAGTGTTGGATCCTTTCCTTTCTTCTCTGGAAGGTCACTGGCTGACTCCCACCGACTGACAATTTGGCTTTTCTCTCAGTGCCAAAGTATTTAAAGGTTTCTTTTCGAAGAAGGAAAAAAATTCCCAATTCCATCCATGGCCCTTGGCCTTTTCTGGGGTTCCATTCAAGCGAACTGTACTTTTTACTGGCAGAGAACTACAGTGGTACCTTGAGATACGAGTTTAATTCGTTCCATAACCTTGAGGCGTGGGAAACTATGAGACACTCGAGTCGCGGTAAACTGGTGGGTCGTGTGCAGCCGGCCGATCCGCGAGATGACTCCTATCTCAAATGTTGCTCGTATTTCAAAGCAAAAATCGCTCCCTCGACGGCTCGTATCTCAAAAATCTCGTATGTTAGGGCACTCGTATCTCGAGGTACCACAGTATGTTGTTTATCAGCTAACTAACAGTCTGAATGGACCAAGAAAAAAACCTCCGCAGGGCTTTCGTCATGACTGAGCATATACTAACTGCCCAAAGCACTCTGGGTAAGAAATAAAAGCAATACAGACCCCCCTCCCAATCAACGAAGATTTACTGTGTGGCAGTGTTTGACCAGCACCGGTTAGATGTTTGGAAGTATGAGGGGATGCTCCATACACACATGGAGTGTATCTGAAAGCCAACATTGATGAAATAAAACTCCACAGCACATGTTCACAAATCACAGTGGAATTAAGCTGTAAATGAATAACAAGAAGATAACTATAAAACGGCCCAGTGATTCTGGAGAGGTGGTAACAATCACAATGTGTGTGTGTGTGTGTGTGTGTGTGTGTGTGTGTGTGTGTGTGTATGTGTGTATGAATCTCTTAGAATCTCCAAATAAAAGAGACACAATGAGATAATAAAACAACGCCAATGGATAACATTGACCACAAGACCAGATGACAAAGTATCCTTGCACACCTCAAAAAACAAGGAAAGAAAAATCACCACATAGCCTAAACATCTGCAGGGTATCTGCATCTACCCAGCCTAGGAGAGGCAGAGGGAAACGGGGTGTCTGCCAGCCCAGAAACCTGGAGAATGCAAAAGAGCCCAGAGGTGTCCCCGGAAAAGCATGGTGGCACCATCTGAAAGCAGCAGCTGAGACTCAGACTGGTTTCTCCCATTCCGGGAATAAGTGTGCACAGATGCCTGCTTAAAGGAGCCGCATCATTCTAAGTCTTATAAACTCTCAAAACCCACCAGCCAGGATTCCTTTCCGAACAGGGCCCACTCTGATGAGAGACATGTAGAAGTTGTGCTACTACAGGGTTCTCTCTGGAACTCTGCTGCATCTTCTCTACTCTAAGTTCCCTCAGGAGAGCAGGGAGTTGAGTATGTCCATTCGCCTGTCATCTTAGTTGCTAAGGAAACCACCCAAATAGGGAGCGGACCACCAGAAACTCAGCCTGGGAGAGGAAGGAGGCTCTGGGGGATGAGAAGCCTCTGGAAGCATAAGAAAGAGGCCCTTTGGATGTCAGCAGGGTTCCTGTGCAATTGGAACCCTCCCCCGGCTTTGCAGAGCCTTGCAACACGCAGCGCGTTTCACAATCGCTGCGCGGTTTGCTCTGAAGTCGCTGGTGGCCTCTTCCCCCCCAAATCACTTCCCAGCGAGCGCTTTGATCTCCATGATATCAGCCTCCGGAGCCACTAATTGCTTCCAAGTGAACGCTGGCGTGCCAAGAACCCGGGCGGCGACTCAGAGATGATACCGCTCTTTGCGCTTATGTATCTGCTCGCCTCCAGAGTCAGTGGGATGCTTCGCTCATAAACCCTCTCAATCGGAGAAAGCTACAGGATCTTAAAATGGTCTTGAAAAGTGGGGACCTAGGGTCTTCCCTGGCATAGTAGCTGATTCCCAAGAGGGCACTCTAAAGTCACAAGTCTCTGGACTGTGACTCCTGTTTTGCATTTTAAGGAAAATGCATATGGATTTCAAGTTCATCGTATAAGAAGAAACATGAGAGGTTTTTAAACCATTCAGAGAAGGATTTCATGTAAGTCCCAGGCTTTGTAAGTCTTAGAGAGTTTGAATTCATCACTGGCTATCCCTCTATCACATGCCTCCATCCATTCAATGATTATTCCATCGGTTATGCTTTCTGATACTTCTGCTATATGTTGCATCCTTCTTCCCCTCCTTTCTCTGCCCTCCCCAATACCACTGTTACAGCATTGATCCACTCTGGGGCTCCCCTAGAATATTAATCAGTTTCTCAGTTTCTATTCTCAATTTCATGTATCAGATTTCTCACCTACTAAATGAGCACACTAATGCTGAGTTCTTGTGGTCATTATAAGTCTTTTAAAAAATATATATTTTATTGATTTTTTACAGAGAGGAAAGGAGAAGGAAAGAGAGTTAGAAACATTGATGAGAGAGAAACATCCTACTGGGGATGTGCCCGAAACCAAGGTATATGCCCTTGACCGGAATCGAACCCGAGACCTTTCAGTCCGCAGGCTGATGTTCCATCTACTGAACCAAAGTGGTTTCGGCTATTATATGTCTTAAATGAAGGACACGTCAATAACATCTCTGAAAGCCTCTGGTCAATTTCTGGGCACATGGTCATCACTCAATAAATGTTTCCTTCCTACCTGATGGCCAGGCTCACTTTCCCACCTTAGTCAGAGCTGTCTCTCTAAGACAAAATTTTCATTATATCACTGCCTTCCTTAAAGAAAATCAATGGCTTACCAATTGGCCAAGTTCAAACTACATGCCTTGGCAGAGGTTCATAATCTGAACCCAATCTAACTTGCTACTCCAGCCACCTCAAATTATTATTTTTTTAAATATATTTTATTGATTTTTTACAGAGAGGAAGGGAGAGGGATAGAGAGTTAGAAACATCAATGAGAGAGAAACATCGATCAGCCGCCTCCTGCACGCCTCACAGTGGAGATGTGCCCGCAAGCAAGGTACATGCCCCCAACTGGAATCGAACCTGGGACTTTTCAGTCGTCAAGCCAACACTCTATCCACTGAGCCAAACCGGTCTCGGCACAAATTATCTTTAAATGCTGGAGATTCTCATGCCTCTGTGCCTTTGCACTGGTTCTGTCTAGAACGAGCTCTATTTCACCACTATCTTCCATTCATAACCTTCTGCGGAACTGCCTTCCTAACTTTTCAATCTGGCAAACTCTGATTCATTCTTCAGGTCCTGCTTCAAGTCCACCTCTCTCCCTCATTCTTTTCAGGACGTGTGGTCCTTCCCGGTTGCTCAGAAAGCTTCCGGTGTTTGTCAGCACCGTGATGCTCAGCACACTGCATTTTTGTTATTGACTTGCATTCCGAGTCCCCAGCCAGGCTGAGAGCTTCTTCGCGAAGGACCAGGCACTAATTTTATTTGTCTTTATGTCTCCGCTGCTTAGCATTGTGCCTGCCACATAGTGACAGTCCCCAATCCTTAGTGAGCAATCGCAAATTTTTATTTTCTACTTGTTTACTCACTCAATATAAGTGAGTACCTGAATATGTCAGATACTCTGTGGAAGACACGTAATAAATAAAAAATAGATCAGGAAATTCAGAGACTGTTTGGGAACATAACAAATATTTAATATCTCCGGAATAGAAAATGTAGAGTGTCAAACTGCTTCCAGAATAAGAAGGATAAAGCTCTTTAGTTGAGGAAACAGACACACTGAGTAATGCGTATAGATGAACTCTGTTGTCTGAATCCCAACAAGTCCCAACACACTTTCCATTCCATCTGTTACTGGACTTCAGACTGGATATAATATACTGACTTGGAGGTCATGTGCCTATTCTCAGGATATCTGGGCAATAATTCAAAGGATAGTGTTCTTAGAAAAGGAACAATATCTCATTCAACTTGTTTTCCTTTTAGACTGACTGTAAGGTCTTGTCCATCATTGTTACTTAAGGTGTTTGTTCAAGTACCTTAGCTTGCTAACTTGCTAAGATCAAAGTGGAGCCCCAATACAAATTCTTTAAAAGTGATTTAATCTGTTTGAATTGGTTCCCGTATTTTCCGGCGTTTAAGATGATTTTTTAACCCAGGAAAATCGTCTCCAAAGTCGGGGGTCATTTATTTATTTATTTATTTATTTATTTATTTATTTATTTGTGTGTGTGTGTGTGTGTGTGTCTTGTTTTTTTGTGTGTAGTGTTCCTTGTATGAATACATCACAACTTATTAAGACGTCTTATAGAGCGGGTATATCCCAAACACTCTATTTTAACTGGAAAAGTTGGGGGTTGTCTTATACACCCAGTCATCTTATATGCCAGAAAATACGGTACTTTGTCTGACTTTGAAAGCACAAGAATTAAAGCTTAAGCCTTCATTCATTTATTCATTCATTCATTTATTCATTCAATCACTTCCATTCAGCCAATCGTTGTCTTAGGGTTTCTGTAACCAATACTGCAGACTGGGTGGCTTAGGCAACAGAAATTTAATTTCACATTTCTGGAGGCCGGAAGTCCCAGAAGAGGATGGCAGCTGACTGAACGTTGGTGCGGGCCTTTGGCCGGGCGGCTGGGTGCCTGCTGTTTGGGCACATTTGGAGGAAGTGGTGGGGGGAGCGAGGAGACGCCACTCTTCCTAGGACACTGACCCCATCATGACGGATCCACTCTCGTGACTTAATGACCTCCCCAAGGCCCCATCTACACATCCAATCACACTGGAGAGCAGCAGAGGAACTGGCTGGTGGAGGACACACACATTCAGCCCATAGCAACCCGGTACTTACTTATTCACGCAGCCAATCAATACATATTAACCCGCCGACTTCTTCCCATTCCTCGCCTTTAATTACCGCTCTTTCTGGCTGATCACTTTTCATCCTCCACTGCAGTTTAAGCCCCTGCTAGGTGAGGACCGAGTCTCTCTCTTACCCTGTTCCCCCGAAAGTAAGACATCCCCCGAAAATAAGACCTACTTCCAGTTTTGCCTCTCGCTGTAATATAAGGTATCCCCCCGAAAAGAAGACCTCCCCGATAATAAGTCCTCCCCTGAACATAAGGCCTCCCTGGAATATAAGGGCCCCGAAGCTACCGTCAGGTGTCTAACTCCTGATTTAAAGAGACCTCGCCCTGCCTGAACAGCTCCGGCTGCGCTGTGGCCCATCAGTGAGCTGGTTTGTGATGACAACGACTACCGTACCGTAGACAGGTAAATATAAGTCGCTGTCTTATTTTCGGGGAAACAGGGTATATTGAACTGAGTAGATATTCGACGTTAGAAATTTCCCCCGGTCTGTTCCCACTCTCCTCTTCGCTGTGAGGAGCAGCTCGGGCCGCAAGCGCAGACTAGAACCGCATTTCTATTTATAAAGATCAGGACTGATCAGACAGCCGTGTTTCTGTTTTATCTCCATGGAGACTTTTATTTTTCCTGGCTGCGCGGGAGGAAGCCCCGAGGCGGGGGATGACATAACCTTGGAACGGCCCTCCGTTCAGGTTGGAGCCCTCACTCCGAAAGCTGGGGCGGCCTGTGTGCTGAGTCCCGGCACTGGGGACGTTAGGAGCCTCATAAACACGGATCCGGGGAAGCCAGCGGGTTAAACAAATGCCAGCTTCTCAAGGCCACGCTCTTTCGGCAGAAGAGAGACACCGCGGAAGCACGATGCTGGAAGGGGAAGATGAAATCTGAAAACGGAGAAGGGACACAAAAGAAGGATTCGGAGCAGAAAGGGGGGAAGGGGGTTGGGGGGGGGGGAGAGGAAGAGAAAAGCGAGGATGCAGGCAGCACACAAGTGAAAGGCTGCAAGTCAATAGGTCATTGAGAAGCTGTGAGTCATGCACTTCCTGATTCCAGGAGCCGGTGACAGAGGACTGGATCCAGCTTCACAAACACTCATTGATGGGGGGATGGAGCGAGGAAGAGTGGGTGGGAGAGGAAGTTGGCATGGAGGTTGGTTCTGGGCTGTGAGAATGAAAGGTTGGGGGAAATAAAGGGCAATTGTTTACGCCGGGTTGTGCTGATCTTTCTATGTATTTGATACCCTAAGAGTTTTTATAGTAAATCCCTGAGGCGGGCAGTGCTCTTCACATGACAGATGAGGAAACCGAGAGTTGGGGACTAAGTGACTTTTCCAATCACATAGTTTTAGTGTCAAATGCTGGTTTGTCTGCTGCCAAAATCTATTGTGAATCGAGGTTTAAAAAGCTTTTATTGAATAGCATAACAAATTGGCCCCAATTTAGGGACTTAAAACAACTCATTTTTATTATTTCATCATCCTTAAGGATCAGGAACAGGGACATAACTTAGGTGGGTCTTGTGCTTCAAGGTCTCTTATACAAAATCTATGTCCTGTCCTCAGAGGACTGAGGACGCTCAGTACATGGTGACAAACTCTGACAATGCGAACAAATCAAAGAACATAAAGTGTTTTCACTTTTCAAAAAGTGTTCTGTATGAATAAGGATAGAAAGGCAGGTAAACACAGACCCAAATCACATGATAGAATGAGATACATGCTTGTGTTGATATAAACAATGCACTGAGAGTCGTGGATAAAAGAGCATTTCACTGAGATTCTTCAAGGAACAGGAATGTGATGTAACTGGATCTTGGATCAAGTTGAGTAAGCGAAGAGTTAAGGGAAGATTATCATACACGAGGAAAGGGAAGAAATGATCATACGCAGGTCATGGAAATAAGGTTGGGGAAATGACTTTCAATCAGACCACAGTCACCCCGTGAGCACCAGCCAGGCAGTTTGGTTTGTACCCTGAACCCAATGGGGTTCGAGAGAAGAAATCACCTTAAAGATGGAGGTTCTCCAAAGAAGATAGAGTTTTCAAGACAGCGACATAGAAAATTTGCTTAAGTTGCAGCCATTACCTGTGAAACTTGCATTCAAGACTACAACTCTTGCTGAGACCGGTTTGGCTCAGTGGATAGAGCATCAGCTTGCGGACTGAAAGGTCCCAGGTTCAATTCCGGTCAGGGGCATGTTCCTTGCTTGCAGGCACATCTCCACTGTGGGGCGTGCAGGAGGCGGCTGATCCATGTCTCTCTCTCATCGATGTTTCTGACTTTGTATCTTGCTCCCTTCCTCTCTGTTAAAAATTAATAAAATATATATATAAAAAAAGACTGCAACTCTTTCATGAATCCCAGCCTGCCAGATTTCAGACTTGCCAGTTCTCAAAACTGTGTGACACATTTCCTTAAAATAAACCCCCCTCCCCCTCCCACCCCACCTCTCGCTAAGTATAAGAGACCTTGAAGCACAAGACCCACCCAAGTTATGTCCCTGTTCCCGATCCTTACAGATGATGAAATAATACAAATGAGTTGTTTTCAGCCCCTAAATTGGGGACAATTGGTTATGCAGAAACGATTCAATAAAAGCTTTTTAAACCTTGATTCACAATACATATCCCATGTCTGGTAGATACTTCAGCCAAAATGTCAGACTGAGGGTCTCAAGCTTTGTCCTCTCAGCTGTGAGGAGCCATTGAAAAGCTTTCAGTGGAAGAAGCACACAGTCAGACGCGTGCTTTGGAGAAACCTTTCCGGTGACAGAAGTGGAGGATGTGTGATGTGTCTTAAGGCCCCTGAGGAGCTAGACAGTTGTCCCAGCTACAGAGGAAGCGAAGGTAGAGCAGAGAGATATTTAGAAAGTAACATTTGGCACAAATAATCCTCACTGAAGGAAGGAGGGAAGACAGATTGAAAAAAACCTTTGAAAGTGTAGGTCAGGAGTCCAGGTCATGACCCACTGACTCTACCCTCCATCAAGTTGCCATAACTCTTCCTTTAATTGCTGTTCGAGCCTCCTCATCAGACTCCCTGCCTTTATCCCTAACTGTCCTCAACAGCTTTTGGATACTCCAGACATGAGATTTATTTCCAAATGTAATTCTGATTACACTGCCCTTCTACTTAAAATCCTTCGATGTTCTCCACTGTCTTCGGGAAGGAGAGCAACACATTTACAATGGCCTGCAAGGGCCGACAGCCATGTCTGTTTATTTCTCTAGCCTCACTGTAGCTACATCTCCTCATCAAATATTAAATCGCTTTAAAGTATTTCTGAAAACCGGTGCCAGGACTTTCTAGATGATTGAATATCCCCATTAATCTCTACTGCTTCTCCAAACTCTATTTTAAAAGGCAGCAAAAGGATAGTTTTAAAAAAGCGGAAGTTCAAAAATTCAAAGGGAAAAAAGCAACAACAACCTTAGCAACAAGATAGCGCCATTCTGAAACCCAAGGTAGAACTGCAGGATCCTGAAAGCACGCTGTATGGACCATGGGCTCCAGAGGTTCCAGAATTTCAAGAGATCAGATACCTTTGAAAGTGCAAAAAGTGTGTGTCAAAAGCAGCCATGCCTGCTGATACCTTCTCCTCTCGCACAACAGCGTCATCTCATCTTCTAGGTCATAGAAGAATGGAGTTTAGTCTCGAGAGAAACTGACCCAGAAAGACAGCAGACAAAGCTGATGTAAGCAAACTACACGGAAAACAGGGATTTACACACCCTACAAAGATATTCTCTTTCGTCATAAAGTAATAAATTAGTGGGAAATAGGCTTTAACCTTCAAAGGAGAGTTGGTAAATTCCTTTATGGGGTATCTGACCAGCTAAAGGGAAAAGCAATGTAAATACTGACATGTGGATAAACCCCAACACAACGCACAACCAAATCTCCTTATAAAAGTCCCATCCATGGACAAGGCTGACCCATGAACAGTGGGTTTCAGCAGCTTTTAAGTTTTGATGCTTTGCTCTTATCTACAAACACAAATACAAAGTTAATGACATCTGAGTAGCAATGTAATCCACCACGTTCACAGAATAAAGAAAAAACCCACACTATTATCAGGAAATAACTTTAAAGAAAGCATTCATGAACAAATTTTCAGCAAACACCTACAAAAAAATCCTACAGGGAACATTATAAATGATGGCTTGTAAGTGAATGCTTTCTCCGTGAAAATGAGAATAAGAGGAGGATGTCTATTCAACAGCGAACAGAAGATCCTAGTCATTGTAAAAATAAGCATAAGCATAAGATTGGAAAGAAAAATAATAAAGCCATTTGCATTCACAGACAACAGTATTATGGACATAAAAAATTCTGAGGACTTTACAAAAAGCTTTCTGAACTAATAACCGAGGTTTAAGTTTACACAATAAAATGTCAAGATACACAAGTTAACTGAATATTTATGTACTAGAAACAAATAATTGGAAATTTAAAAACATATGTATTTTACAATAGTAACAAAAGAGATCAGTTTCACAAAATATACTCAATACCCATATATCAAAAGCTAAAAACAGTGCTGATAGAACAAAAAAGAATACATGAATAAATAAAGAGCTATACTATGCTCATGGATTGAAATACTTAATATTATTGTTAAGATGTCAATTCTTTTTAGGTTCACATAAATTCAATGTAATAGCAACAAAAATCCCAGCAGGCTATTCTTAAATAGGACTTGATGAGCTGATTTAAAAATTATATTCAAAATCAAAGCACCTAAAATATCCAAAACACTTTTGAAAAAGAGCAATGTCAGAAGACTTTCTTCTTTGACTCACTCTGAGGTGCAGTAGTGAAAAGCAGCATTGTATTGTTGTAAGGATAGATGTCTAGATCAATAGAACAGAACAGAGATAGGCCTTCACACATATGGTCTACTCGCTTCCTAAAACTACAACCAGGTAAATTCAATATGAAAAATATGTATTTTTAACAAATCGTATTACAAAAACTGGATATTTATAGAGAAAATGTAATACTTGACTTGTACCTCATACTACACACAAAAAAAATGAACTCAAAATGTGTCATAGATCTAACATATAAAAACTAAAATTATAAAACTTTATAGAATAAAACATAGGAAAAATATTCACAACTTTGGAGTAGGCCCAGGTTTCTTGGACCTGACCCCAAAATAACTAACCACAAAGGAAAAATAAGTAATAAATCGAAGTTCATTAAAATTACAAATGTCTGCTCTTTGAAAGGAACCATTAAGAAGCTGAAAAAAATAAACCACTGTCTGGGGGGGAAAAAAAATCCCATTGCCTATATCTCTTGAAAGACTTGCATCAAGACTAGATAAATAACTCTTACAAGTCAATAATAAAAGTCTAACAACCCAAGTATTTCAACAGACAATTAATATATGAAGATATAGGAATGGCCAATAAGCATAACCAAAAATGTTCAACATTGCTGGTCACCAGGACAATGCGAGTTAAAATAACAACGAGACCACTAAACATCCACTTGAAAGGCTAGGATTGAAAGACTGATAATGGTAAGTACTGGTGAGGCTGTGGTACAGCTAGAAAGTTGGGAATATAAGATTCAGATGACATGGTACCCCTATTCTAAAACCAGTTTGGCAGCTTCTCCTAAAGTAAAACATACACCTCGATAGGACCTACCAATTCCAATTCTAGGTATTTGCCCAAGAGAAGTAAAAACATGTAGTCACACAAAGGCTTGTTCATGAATGTTTATAGTAGCTTCATTCAGAAGGGCCCCACATTGAAATAACCCAAATGTTTATCCATATAAAAATGGATAAACTACTTGCGGTACGTCCTTTCAACGAATACTGTTGAGACAATGAATAGGATAGCAAACAACATTAATAAATCTCAGAAACATAATACCGAGTGAAAGAAACCAGCCCCACAGAGAAAAAGCTGTATGGCTCCCTTTGTAAGGAATTCTAGACCAGGCCAAACTAATCGAGAACGACAGATCAGTGCTCCCTGGAGCCAGGAAAAGAGGGGAGTTGATTAGAAAGGGGGGTGAGGGAATTTCTAGAGATGGTAAAGATGGCCCATTTTTTGATTCAAGTAGTTATACAGCTGTATGTATGTGTCAAAGCTCATTGAATTGTGTACTCAAAATGTAAATTATATCTTGATAAAAACTGATTTTAATTTTTTATACCAGGAAGAATATTATAAAAGAAAGAACCTAGGGAAATTTATTAGAAATGCAAATGTAAGATTCCAAATATTAGTAGGCATTCAATTAGTGTTTGTAGTTGATGGGTTACATAAGACATATGTAATGCTCTTAGCAAAGTTCTTGGTACATAAAAGATGCTTAATAATTATGCGGTGGGCAAAAATAAGTGTACAGCTATGAATACAGAAAATACAGAATAGACTATAAGAATGTGTAAATAATGTAAATAACCATAACCTGTATGTCTCTTTCCATAAAAGTAACTGTAAACCTAC
>PVJN01018204.1:0-39299 GCA_004026805.1 Lasiurus borealis
CTCTCTCTCTTCTTCTGGCACCCCCATAATTTTGATGTTGGTATGCTTGAAGTTGTCCTAGAGACTCCTTACATTATCTTGGACTCTTTTTTTATTTGTTTTTGTAGTTGGGTGTTTTTTGCTTCCTCATATTTCAGATCTTTGATTTGATTCTTGGGGGCCTCTAATCTGCTGCTGGATTTCTGTATATTATTCTTTATTTCAGACAGTGTATGCTTAATTTCTGACTGCTTCTTTTCCATTTTTTTTTTTTTTTTTGGTATTCTCATTAAGATCTTGAAGGTCTCAATAAGTTTCTCAGAGGTCTCACTAAGTTTCTCTGTGGTTTGTAGAAAATTCTTGAGTAAATGTGGTTTTGAACTCTCATGTCCAGTCGTTTGCTTTCCTCCATTTCTTTCATTCGTTACATGTTTCTTTGTATCCACATTTTGGCTGCTTCCCTGTGTTGATGGAGTGGCTTTGTGTGCTAGTTGTCCTTTATGGCCCAGTAGCTCCACCTCCCCAATCACCTAAGGTGGATACTCTTGGTGCACCGCTTTGTGGGCAGGGTTCACAGTCTTGTTGTAGTTAAGCCTTGATTGCTATTGGTACACTGGGAGGAATTGGCCTCCAGGCCAATTGACTGTGAGGATTAGCTGTGTCTATACTGGAAGACCCTCTGTGCTAGAGACACTCCTATGGGACAGGACTTGCTTCAGTGGGGCTTTGGTGCTCTCTGAGTCTGCCTCTTGAGTGTGTATGTGAGGAGTTGAAATCTGGTGTCATCTAACACTGACCTCTAGGTGCACTGGTTCCTGGATCTCCAAGGAGTTGCAAGTCAGCTCGTGTCTGAGGTCATCCAGTAGAAGCTATAGGGAGATTTTCAGATTTCTCCTCTTTGCTTGGAGTTTGGAAGTTTTGGAGTTGTCTGACCCAGTTGCAATTTGTTTAGTTAAGCTGCTAGAAGGCAGGCCATTCATATGCAAAAGCCGCTGCGCACAGCTAGGTGGGTTTGTAAATTGGGCGGGGCGGAGTCTCAGGAAGGCAAGTAGGCTAGGGTGTGGCAAACAGCGCTGGCTGCCAGTCAGCCCTCTCTGCTGCATTCTGTTCTGTATCCCATGTCCCGTGCCCCAGTGCAGTAAACAATAATTCCTGTGCATTACTCTGTGAAAGAGCCACCCTCCCTTTCTGACCTGATGGCAGACAGTCCAGTTTCTCTCTGTATGAGTCTGGGTTCCCAAACTCTCACTGAAAACTGGAGTTCAGAGAGTCAGGAACTTGTAACTCTCTCCCAATTGGAAAACAAAACAAAACAAAACAAAACAAAACAAAACAACAACAAAAAAAAACCAGCACACACCAGCCGGATTTGCATGCGTCTTGTACCTCTGCCTTTCTGAGCCTCTACACATCCTACCAGGTCTCAATGCACTTTTTTCTTCTAGTTGAAAAACTTCCACTCCGCCAGCTTTCCTGTGGTTCTGGGGGATAGTCATGTTGTTTTTTAATTGTAGTTTTGGTGTGGTTGTGAGAGACAGCACATATAGGTGTATACCTTATGCTGCCATCTTGGTTCTTTTGTCCAGTTATCTTTCTGTTATTGATTTCTAGTTTAATTCCAAGGTGGTCTGAGAGCATGCATTGTATGATTTCTATTCTTTTAAATTTATTAAGGTGTGTTTTATGGCCAAGAATGTGGTCTATTTTGGTGAATGTTTCATGTGAGCTTGAGAAAAATCTGTATTTTGTTCTCATTGTTGAATGAAGTAGTCTACAAAACCATTTTACCTAGTTGATTGAAGGTGTCAAGTTCAGCTACCTCCTTACTGATTTTCTGCCTGCTGAGTCTTTTTGAGAGAAAGGAAGGGAGGGGGAGAAAAGGAAACATCTATGGGCTGCCTCCTACACGCCCCCTACTGAGACCACAACTCAGGCATGTACCCTGACCAGAATGCAACCTCTTGGTGCATAGGATGATACTCAACTAATGGAGAGAGGGCTGTTGTCTCCAGATTCATCTATTTCTCTTTGCAGTTCTATCAGTTTTTGCCTCACATAGTTTGATGCTATTGTTAGATAAGTACACATAAAGAACTATTATGTCTTCTTGGAGAATTGACTTCTATTATTATGTGATGTCCTACTTCACCCTGGATAATTTTCTCTGCTTTGAATCCTGCTCTGTTTGAAATTCATATAGTTACTTTTGCTTACTTTTGACTAGGGTTAGAATGGTGTATTTTTCTTTATCCATTTACTTTGAATTTGTATATGTTTTTATATTTAAAGTGGGCATCTTATAGACAACATAGATTTGGAAGACTTGACTTATTGTTAAAAACTTCAAAGGTGAAGGTGTTGTAAATATTAACTTGGTTCTAAAAGAGAGGTGAGGACTCTCACTTTTGAGTTCTGCTGGTGGGCAGAGAGGAGGCCCTTAAATCATTCCTAGTGCTATTACCATTTTAAGACAGTGTGCCCACATTCGACTTTTCAGGATTTCATCATCATCAATTGTAAATTATGTGTATGTTATATGATTCATCTCTGGGCTGATATAGGTACACAAAGGGGACAATGGGTTGAAGAACCCCAAGTGCATTAGATGGGTCACTGAAGTGGTTATGTCATAACACACATGAAATACACCAAAATATACCCCATGCAGATTCCTAGGCCAGTGTACCAGCTGTAATTTCACTCACATTTTCTCTTAAAAGAAGAACCATACACAGGCCAAAAGGAGTGAAGTTATAAGGATAACTATAGTCTAATTTATGAAACTGGTGAATGCCAGTACTTTTGTAACTGATTACTCGCCACATTTCTCACCACAGGTAAAGACCCACCAATCTGTAAAGACAGTACTATTTCAAGTCATGGATTTGATGACTCCTTTTACTTAAGGCTCTACTTCTGATATTTTTTAAGGGACTGGTAATGAGAGGAGAGTCTAAAAGAGGAACCTTAGAACCTAGGAGGATAAGGCCAAGCAGTAGACAAATTATCTAGAGCTGACTCTTCCAATATTGCCTGTGTCCATCTTCCTCCACAAAATAAGCACTCTCATTGGGTTAATAAAGCACTTTCTGCTTGGAAAATAAAGTTTTGCTCTTTGGGTTTCCTTTTAAAAATTTTTCTGAAGTCAGTCTTCCATTAGAACATTCTTTCAACAGGCAACCAAAAAATGATTAGTTTTTAAGTTTTTAAAAATTACATTCATATTTCAGCTCTCCCTATCTCTTACATACATGTTATCATCTACATTGGACATGTATTCCCAGACATTAACTGCAATAATTTCTGGTTTGACTTCTATAGAAGCTTACATTCCTCTGTTAATTTTTGTTTCAGAAAATAAACTCTAGGGTTTTGTGTACTGGCCACATACATAGTACTTAGTATCTTATATACAAATATCTTTTCCAGTAAAAATTGCAAGAAATTATCTCCTACTAGAGGCATGATGCATGAAAATTCGTGCATTGGAGGGAGGCTCCCTCAGCCTGGGCTGCCCCCTCTCAGAGTCTGGGAGCCCTTAGGGGGTGGAGGTGACCTGGCAATCAGAGGAAGGTGATGCCCCATCACACCTCTGCTGCTGCCACTGCCGGCAGTGCAAACCTTGGCCGACCCTGGTTACCTGAACCTCAGGTGGCCCTAGGTAGCTGGGCAGCGGCCATCCAAGGCTTGCCTGCACCTCCGGCTGGCCCTGGGCAACTGGAAAGCTGCCATCCAAGGCTTCCTGTACCTTGGGCTAGCCCTGGGCGGCTGGAGGGTTGAGAGGACGGGGGGGGCTCTGGAGGCAGGTATCCTGGCGGGCTGAGGGAACTGGGCAGTGCCATCTTGTGGCTGTGGGTGCTGTCATCTTTGAGGGCAGGACAGTCAATTAGCATATTCCCCTCTTTATTAGATAAGATTGTTATTGGTAGAATGCCTTCTGTGTCCCCACCACCTGATATATATACACACACTTTTTTTTTTTTAATTTCAGAGAGGAAGGGATAGGGTGAGAGAGATAGAAACATCAATGATGAGAGAGAATTATTGATAGGCTGCCTCCTGCATGCCCCCTTCTGGAGATTAAGCCTGCAACCTGTGCATGTGCCCTTGGCCGGAATCAAATCTGGGACTCTTCAGTCTGCCAATGCTCTATCCCCAGAGCCAAACCAGCTAGGGCACCTGTTATTGGTCGAAGTGGAGCTCTTGGGGTAGTATGGGAGAAAAATTTTCTGAGGCTCCCATGGGAAGATGAGGCATCACGGAAAACTTTATTGATGAGGTAACATTAAGGGAGTTTCCCTTCAAGGTCCCATTTCCTCTGTCCCACCATGGAAAAAGTCCCATTTTATCTTTAGCAGAGATAGGATTAAAGCCACTGCCCAGAGTTTCTGTTCCATATTAGGGTCCAGTCCAGTCCAGCATCTGAATTGCTCTGTTTGTGTTCCCAACTGCAGTCCATTGTGTGTCAGGTCTGAATGGCCATAGACTATAGGGCTTATATGGTCACATGACAGGCTAGTGGGGGGTCACAGAGCAAGCGAGTGCAAGAAAGCAGAAATGAAACAAGGGGAGCAAGAGAGTAAGAATTCTTTGGGGATTTCAATCTTTTAAGGTTTTGTGCATTCATCCCTTTAGCCAATTATCTTTTTTTTTTTTTTTTTTTAGTTTACATTGACAGGCAAGTACCTTCCCTAGGTTACCTTGTGCATATTGTATTGATTTTTTACAGAGAGGAAGGGAGAGGGATAGAGAGTTAGAGACATTGATGAGAGAGAAACATTGATCGGCTGCCTCCTGCATACCCCTTACTGGGGAGTGCCTGCAACCAAGGTACACGCCCTTGACCAGAATCAAACCTGGGACCCTTGAGTCAGCAGGCCAATGCTTTATCCACTGAGCCAAAATGGTTAGGGCTCCTATTAAAAAATACGTATTTTTTTTTTATTGATTTCAAAGAGGAAAGGAGAGGGAGAGAAAAATAGAAACATCATGATGAGAGAGAATCATTGATTGGTTGCCTCCTGCATGCCCCTACTGGGGATTGAGCTCACAACTTGGGCATGTGCCCTGACAGGAAATCAAACCTTGACCTCTTGGTTCATAGATCAGTGCTCAACCACTGAGCAACACCAAATCAGGCATCTTATTATTAATATTAGCTAGTTAATTACAATGGTAACACTATAATTTCTTATATATTTCATTATAAACTCAGTGATAGATTATTAATTTATTCAATGATTTGTTTATGATCCTACCTAAAGTTCTCTTTCTATTCTAATAATTCCAAATAATTATTGCCCACAGCCCACTCTCATATTCCAAAACACATTCTTAAATGAGGATTGTTTTCTAATAGGAAACATGAGAATCAAGATGAAAAGTATGGAGTATACATATATGTGCAGTTAGGAAAATTATAAAGATGACTTCGAGGAAAATAAAAATCTTTTGTTCTGTTTTCCTTCACCTGCTACTATTCACTGCATCTCAAGGTGAGGTACCAACTGTATCTCCCTTATCATGTGAAAAGACCACACTCAAAATATCTGTAATTGTGATCTTCAAAGAAACAGAACAAGAAGTGCTGGTGAATTTTTTGTTTTCAAACAGGTATACCTTCTTCCTTGCTTGCCTTCATTTCCTTTAGGTAAGACTTCTTTTTTTAAATATATTTTATTGATTTTTTTACAGAGAGGAAGAGATAGGGCTGGAGAGTTAGAAACATCGATGAGAGAGAAACATCAATCAGCTGCCTCCTGCACACATCCCACTGGGAAGGGGCCTGCGACCAAAGTACATGCCCTTGACTGGGAGTCGAACCCGGGACCTTTCAGTCTGCAGGCCAACTCTCTATCCACTGAGCCAAACCAGCTAGGGCAAAACTTCTTCCTTAAGCAAAAACATTGTTTCTCTCTATTATAAAACAACTGAAAAATAAAATTAATTTGTTTCCATCTTGTTTGATGGTTGGTTTTCCCTGCTCTAAGAAGAGACATTTTGTTTGAACATCATCCCAATAAAGAAAAGAAAATCAGAAACATCTTCTTCAAGTCTGATTTGGAGAAGGCCATCAAGTAACTCCCCTGCATGCCTCTATGCTTTCTTGACTGAGAGAAGAGGATGGAATTGACAATTTTGAGTCATATAATCGTAGGGTTGAAAGAAATTATAGGTCCTAGCATTTTATTCAATACTTAAATCTTTTCTGTTACACCCAGAATATTGGGATTGAAGGGTGTTAATCAATTTTATCTCTCTCCCCTCTGAGTTTTGAACTTGTTGTGACATAAAAAGTGTATGTTGCTATAATTTAGAATAAATATATATTTGGTCTTCAACATTGGTTTTGGTACAGAACTCCTAAACCCCTTGGAATTTCCTCAGAGATGAGAGTGATATAGGTGTCTTACGTTATGTTAATGAGTAACTTTTGGAAAGCCCCTAAGGATGGAGACTGATAACCAGGGGAAACAACCACATAATTTGAGGATTGGAACTTTCAATTCAACCTCCTAACCTTGGGGCAGGGGCTGGAGATTGAGTTCAATCAGCAATGGCCAATGATTCAATCAATGATGCTTATGTAACAAAGCCTCTATAAAACTCCAAAAGAACAAGGTTCAGAGAGCTTCTGGGCTGATGAACTCAAGGAGATTCAGGGACAGTGGCCTGCTCAGAAAGCACCAACCCTACTTCAACTAAAGGAACTCAGCTTTTGTTGATTTAAACATTGGTTTCCAAATTTAAATATTTTTTAAAAGAAGAAGAAAGTTTTTATGCTTTAAAAATTTTTAAATGAAAGCTGACATCTGAGAATGAAGAAGACCAAGACTGAGCTGAGTTTTACTCTGCCCTCATGGCAGAGTTGTAGATCACCTTCGGCTGAGATGCAACATGGTGAAACTTTTTGTTGTAAGCCATAAAACTTTGTAGTTTCATTACTGAAGCAAAATAACCTAAGAGTCACTCTCATCTCTCATACCTTCTCCAATCTAATAGAAAGTAAATTCCATGAAAGTAGGGACATGATTTTGTTCACTGCTATTTCTCTAGATCCAAAAATCATGACTAGTACATAATAGTGACTTAATAGGACTTGTTGAATGAACCTCTCATCTAATAAGCTCTGTTCTCCCCCTGTCACTCAGATGATGTCCTTGCTTTGCATTTCACTGAGAAAATTAAGCAATGAGAAGAGAGTAATTTCACCACCACATTTACCAGCAAACCTACCTCTGTCCTATTCATTATTCACTATTTTCTACCAATTGCAGTAAAAGTTGCCTATGCTGGTATCTCTGGCTGGTTCTTTCATCTATGCACCAAATGTTCTGTTTTTTTTTTTTTTCTCATATTCAAAAGCTTTGTGCCTGCAATAATAATTTCCTCTCTCTCTCATTTTCAATAGCATACCATTATACCATAACTCCCTTCTTTAAAAAAAAGTAAAATAAAAAAAAAACCTCACTAATTGCCAGGTGTTAGATGGCTGGAGGTATGGAAAAGTGGAGCACAGAGGATTTTTAGGACAGTGACACTACTCTGTATGATATTCCAACTCATAGAATGTACACCACCTCTGTCTGGGTGATGATGTGCCAATGTAGGTTTATAAATTGTCACAAATGTACCACTCTGGCTTGTTCCCTTACTTCACTGATACCTCTGGCCAAATGGTTTTTTCTTGACATCTTCACCTATAAAAGCATCATTTCCTCTCCGGTCTCAAGCATGCTTTACTTATCTACATTATTTTTATTTGTAACACTTATCACCACAGAACATTACGCTATATATTCATTTTTATTTGTTTATTGTCTGTCTGCTGCATCAAAACTTAAGCACCATAATAATGACAAGGATTTTGTCTATTTAATTCTCGCTTAATGCCCATGCAATGTGCCTGACACATAGCAGGTACTCGATAAATAGTAGCAGTAACAGAGCACCAGAAAATGAATAATTCTCTTCTTTGTATAAAGCAGATAAACAAGTCACCAACATGGGGAAATATGGGTAACAATAAGAGAAGTTTGGGTTTTTCAAAAAAAGAGATAAACAGTTGAGAAAATTAGATGTTAGTTTTGTCTTTACCATAGATAAAAATTAACCTAATCTCAACAGATCTGAATCTCTTCATTTATCAAAAAGAAATAGAAAATTTCACAGTAGTTTGGGGGTGGGGGAAGGAGGTAATTCAAACAAAAAGTTCTGAACTTCTCAGAAAAAAATGAATTTCGTCAATTCGAGGTATTGTTAATACCCCGTCTGACCACGACTGATGAAACAGATAAGTGGATTCCATGAATTTAACCACTTGTTAATGTCACATCTAAATTCTTTAGACAGGTTCTTTTGTTCTATTTTAATCCTCCAGGTGTTACATTAAAAAAAAAAGTTGACCTAATATGAAATTACCCCATATTCTCCATTTGTTTCTGTTTTTATTTATTATCTCAAGTACTGAAAGTAGAAGGATGCTGGAAAAATTGTGGGGAAAGCTGTCAGTTTTTATGGAAGGGCAAAGTTGCTCAAAACCTAAATAAACAAAATGTTATCCTCCTCTCTCTTTATCTACCCTGGGGCCACACATTCAGAATACAAGGCTACCCAGCTCAGCTTATGGAGGCCCACATGCTTTTAAGAAGAGTCTTAGTCCAGAGCCAAAGAGAACACACTTTGTTCCTAAAAGAAAGTAACTTGTATCAGCTAGCTAACTGCATCCAATTATCTGGATTCATGGTTGAGAATACTGACCATCCTGACTCCTGAAACTGAAGATAAGTACATCAAACCTGTGTAAACATGTTGTCTAATTGTAGACTCAGATATATGTACTGCAATTGAATATTTTCCCTCAAACCCAACTCCATAAAGTAAAAGCCTGATGAAAAACCAGTTGAGGCTGATACCATATTAATCCTGTCTCCACAAAGGGGTTCTCTATGCAAACATTCATTCAACAGACATTTACTGAGCATCCATATGTGCATGGTTCTGAATTAGACACTGGGAATAAAAAGGTGATTAGAGGCATTTCCTGCCTTTATTTATTTTACTTTTTTAACATTATATTATATATATATATTTTTTGATTTAATAAATTTTATTGTTCAGATTACTACAATTATTCCTCCTTTTTTTTTCCCCCATAGCTCCTCTCCACCCGGCTCTTACCCCTCCTCCACCTTTACCTCCCCGCCCCGCATTGTCCTCATCCATAGGTGTATGATTTTTG
Organism: Lasiurus borealis; assembly: GCA_004026805.1. NCBI lineage: Eukaryota > Metazoa > Chordata > Mammalia > Chiroptera > Vespertilionidae > Lasiurus > Lasiurus borealis. The sequence goes on from PVJN01018204.1 coordinate 9,221, forward strand.
TCCAGTCTCACTCTTCACTCCCACATCTATCTCCCCCTGATAATTGTTAGTCCACTCCCTTTCTATGCCCCTGATTCTATTATATTCACTAGTTTATTCTGTTCATCAGATTTTTAATTCACTTAACTTTTAGATTCACTTTTAAATACATATAGATATGTATTTGTTGTTCATAATTTTTATCTTTACCTTTTTCTTCTTCCTCTTCTTAAAGAGTACCTTTCAGCATTTCATATAATACTGGTTTGGTGTTGATGAACTCCTTTAGCTTTTTCTTATCTGTGAAGCTCTTTATCTGCCCTTCAATTCTGAATGATAGATTTGCTGCATAGAGTATTCTTGGTTGTAGGTTCTTGCTGTTCATCACTCTGAATATTTCTTGCCACTCCCATCTGATCTGCATAGTTTCTATTGAGAAAACAGCTGACAATCGTTTGGGTGCTCCCTTGTAGATAATCAACTGTTTTTCTCTTGCTGCTTTTAATATTCTCTCTTTGTCTTTTGCTCTTGGTATTTTAATTATGATGTATCTTGGAGTGGTCCTCTTTGGATTCCTTTTATATAGAGTTCTGTGTGCTTCCTGGACTTGTACGTCCATTTCTTTCACCAGATGTGGGAAGCTTTCAGTCATTATTTCTTCAAATAGGTTTTCAGTATCTTGCTCTCTCTCTTCTTCTGGCACCCCCACAATTCTGATGTTGGTACACTTGAACTTGTCCCACAGTCTCCTTACATTATCTTCACATTTTTGGATTCTTTTTTCTTCTTGCTTTTCCAGTTGAGTGTTTTCTGATTCTTTATATTTCACATTTTTTACTTGATTCTTGCGTTCTTCTAGTCTGCTGTTAGGTCTTTGTATAATATTTTTCATTTCAGTCAGTGTATGTTTAATTTCTAGTTGGTTCTTTTTCATCTCCTCTGGGGTCTTGCTAAATTTATCCATCTTTTCTAGGAAATTCTTGAAAAAAAACCTTATAACTGTGGTTTTGAACTCTATATTCAGTTGTTTGTTTTCCTCCATTTTTTTTTTGTTTGTGATCTCTTCCTTTGTCTCTGCATTTTCATTGCTTCCCTGAGTTGGTAGAGCAGCTTTGTGTGTTAGGTATCCTATATGGCCCAGTAGCTCTGCCTCTTCAGTTACCTGAGGTGGACTCTCTTGGTGCACCCCTTTGTGGACTGTGTGTACAGCCTTGTTGTAGTTAAGTCTTGATTGTTATTGGTATTACTGGGGGGAATTGACCTCCAAGCCAATTGGTTGTGAGGATCATTTGTGTCTAAGCTGGGAGAACTTTCCTGCTGGAGTCAGTCTTATAAGACAAGACTTGCAAAATTGCAAAAGTGCTCGGCTTGGATGAGGCAGAAGAGAACAGTTGATTAAATGAATAAAAGACAGAACCCTACTGTGATAGTTGAACTTTCCTGTTTTCAGGGCTGAGAAGACAGCCTCAAGTAGCCCCTGTATCTCAGTGTCACTGGGCAATCACTGCAGCCCTCTCTGTGCACTTGCACTCCTGCACCTCCAGACCGCTGCTTTTCCGGATCCCTTGAGTTCCGTGTGCTCTGGGGTTCAGTGCAGTTGGAAGTGGATTTCAGTGCAGTTGGGAGGTTCTGTCTCCCTCTTACTAGAGAAAGCCAGCGGCACAATCAGCAGTCAGTTCTCTGTGTGCGCACTCGCGCTCTTACACCTCCAGACCTCTGCCTTTCATAGCTCCCCTAAGTTTCCATGCACTCCTCCTTTTTCACGACAATCCAGATTCTCCCCAGCTTCACCTGGAATTGGGGTTCTGTGTAGCTGGAACTGGGGTTCAGTGCAGTCAGGAGTTTCTGTCTCCCTCCCACTAGAGGAAGCCAGCCAGGCATTCTGCCACCCATCCTCTCCATGTATGTGTCTCTGTACCTCAACCCTCTGCAGCTCCTCCAAGTCTCTATGAGCCCCTTTTTGTCCTTCTAGCTTCAGGACTCACACGCAGCCAGCCCTCCTATGTTCTTTAGCTGTAGTTTTTCCATTTCCTGCCTTTAAATATATGTTGGAATGATCAACCTTGTCTCCAGAAACCAATAACACAGTTATAAATTTGAAAATGAAGAATGATGGAACAGCATTAAGAGGTAGATCTAGGTGGAGAAAAAAAATGGCGGCAGAGTAGACAGATGCGTCTGGAGCTTTGTTGCTGGGCAGAGGGAGAGAGAGCAGCTGAGAGTCGCACTGGGAGTGTTTGTTGGCAAGTTAAGAGTCAGCTATCCTTCAGGAGAAGGTGAGGGACTGCTGGACGGGGCTCTCCTGGCCAGGCAGCCCCAGTGCCACGGGGTTTTTGTCTGCCGGAGCCACCAGCATGAATGCAGAGACCGCGCCATCTTGCAGAGGGAGGTGGATGTCTGCCACGGTCTGAAAGCTGCAGCTGAAGCACTCACCGAACAGCCAGCCGGGGGACCCAGAACACCACTTCCAATCAGTGCAGACACGTGGCGAATTCAGAAGAGATCCACAAGGCACACGGAAAGATCAGATTTTGCCTGGGATAAGGTGAGGTCTCCTGTTCTGCAGAACAGAGACGCCCGGTCCGCGGAAGTGGGACAGGGCGTGATCCCTAAGTGTGGAGGCAAACTCTCCAAGCTGTTGACAGAGGGGAGCTCTGGAAAATGACTCATTTTGATCTGAGACAGAGGGACAGCCTGGGAGTTATTACAGTGTCCCGGCTGCAAAATCCCCACAAACCAGTTTTGAGAACCACAGAGTAGCAGGATCTGAGCACAGTCTAGAGAGGTCCTGTGCTTTGTCTCAGAGGTCAATTTGGAAACACTGCCACCCAGTGGATGATGCACAAATTGACTCTCCCATAACCACAAAAGAATAAAGAGATTAAAACACAACTCAGCACTGGAACACAGGGAACTGCAATACCCTCCCAACTGGGAAACAGAAGTGCCAAACAGAACAATAGCAGAAGTGAATGACCATTCTATTTTTTTTCTTTTTCTTTTTTTTTAAATTTCTTATTTTACTTTATATTTTTTCATTTTTGCATATTTTAACTAAAAAACTATTTTTTCTTTTTTCTTCAATTGATTTTACCTTTTTAATTATTACATTTTTGTTTTCAACTAGTATTATTACTACTACTATTTTACCTTTTTGGAAAAAAACAAGTGTCATTTTGTTTTTCTTTTATTTTACTTTGGGATTAGAGTTCTACATTCTATTTTCATCTTTTCTTTAGCATAATTTCACTCCAACTCAACTCAACCTTTATGCCAACACTCTCCTCCTAACTTTCCCCGTTTTGTTGCTTTGTTTCCTCTTTCCCTTTTCCAACTTTAGATTCTCCCTTTTCTTTCTCTTCACCTGGTTAAAATTTCACCCCACTTATATATCTAATTTCAAATCCCCTACTCCAAGTCTATATAAACCTCTCTCTTCTTGACCTCACTATCCAAAAAGTTGTTTTTTTCTATGTCCTTTTGTTGCTGTTTGCCTGAACGGTGTTATATCGAATTTTTGTACTTTTTTTGTGAGATTGTTTTAGCTTATTCTACCTGTTTTATTTTGCTTTTTGTTTGCTTTGTTTTGGTTTGTTTTTTTACCTCTCTTTTCCCTCGCCTCCCTCGATACCAGTTGTTATTTGTAGTTTGTATTAATCTCCAGGTACTGTTTGCCGGCATTTGTTGGGATTAGTGACTGTTCTATTGGTGTTTTCTTCTGACATCTATATTTTGTTCCCCCTTTCTCTCTTATCCTCTTTCTTTTCTCTCTGACTTTTTTCTCTTTCTCTGTTCTTCTTTTTTTTTCTTCTTCTCCTTTTTATCATTTTATTTTATATTATTTTTTTGTTCATTTATTTATATTTTTTCTCCCTCTCCCAATTTAACTTTGGCATTTCTTTCTTTTATTTTTTCCTCATTTTCCTCTTCTTCTTTCTCTACTTACCCCTAATTTGTCTTTCATTGGTCACCTTATTTGTGATTATTAACATCCTGAATACATTTCTACTCAGTGTCTTGTGTGCTATACCTGGTCGTGTTGTAGTTTGTGCCTATCAATCAATGTAGGAGAGAGAACTACATAACCAGACACCCGGAGAAGAAAGACCATGGGCAGAAAAAGAAACAGCCAACAAAAGACAGAAAGGTAGGTTTCACCAGAAAAGGAAGTAAACAAAATAGAAGCAGAAATAAGCCTGACAGAGAAAGAGTTCAAAGAAATGATCATAAGGTGGATGAAAAGAATGGAAGACAAAATCGACAATGTGTGTAAGAGCCAAGAGGAAGTGAAGAAGACCCAAGAGGAAATGAAGAAGAAGCAAGAAGAAATGCTGAAGAAGCAAGAAGAAATGCAGAAGAAGCAAGAAGAAATGCAGAAGAAGCAAGAAGAAATGCAGAAGAAGCAAGAAGAAATGCAGAAGAACGTAGGAGAAATACAAAATAATCAAGAAGAAATGAAAAATGACATCACTGCTATAAAGAACTCAATAGAAAGCATCAAAAGTAGACTAGAAGAAGCAGAGGATGGCATCAGTGAGCTAGAAGACATGGCAGGAAAAAATACCCAAGTATAGCAGTTTCTAGAAAAAAAAGTTAAAAAGCAAGAGGAGAGCCTAAGAGAACTTTGGGATAACACAAAACAAAGAGGTAGATCTAGACATGCTACCTGGGAATCTAGACATGATACTAAGTAATTGTGTGAGTGTGGGCATTTCACAACCACAATGAGATTCAATGTCTTCATTTATAAAATGGAAATAGTGATAGTACACTGATCTCATCTAATTCCTGTGAGAAGTCAATGAGATAGATAATATATATGATATGCTTAGCACAGTGCCTGCCATATAGTATATGTTTAATAAATGCTCAGCTTAGAGCCTGCTATGTAGTATGTGTTTAATTATTGCTAGTGATTATTATTGACTAGAGGCCTGGTGCACAAAATATGTGTACCAGTAGGGTCTCTAGACCTGGCCAGTGATCAGAGCCCATCAGGTCCTTCTTTCTGCTGGCTGCCTTCATTCTATGCCATCCCTGGTGTTCAGCACACGTCATAGCAAGTGGTCAAACTCCTGGTCAGTGAACTCCCAAGGAGACAATTTGCCTATTAGCCTTTTATTTTATAGAATATGACTGAGACAGAGGAGAAAGGATACTTCCCAATGTAGAGATAAAGTACAATTTCTTTTAGGAGGTGGCATTTAAGCTGAATCTTAAAGGGTAAGTTAGATTTGGACTTAGATATTTGCAGAGAAAAGAGGAGGTCATGCTGGGCGTATTATTGAGCAGTTAATTTTTGTTGTTGTTTTGCTGTTTGTTTTTTTTCTGAAGCAAAGACAGCATGAAGGAGAATAGTGGAGAATGCATATTGAAGAGGTAGTCTAGGGAAGATTATGTAGGATCTTGAATGCCAGGCTAAGGAATCTGGGCTTAATTTCACAGACATGATGGACATTCTTAAAACTCCAAGTTTTAGATATGGAAAGGGAAAAAATAGTGTTTTTCAGGAAGATTAAACTGGAAGCAATGGGCAACAATGATGGAGGTGTGAAGATATTACATTGGAAAATTAAGTAGAAGTCTGGACAAAAAATGGCACAGGTGGAGAATCCAAGATGGCGGATAGGTAAACACCTACACTGCTGCCTCACACAACAATTTCAAAACTACAACTAAAAGACAGAACAGACAGCATCCAGAACCATAGGAAAGCTGGCTGAGTGGAAATTCTACAACTAGAAGGAAACAGAGGGGCTCACAGAGACCCAGAGGAGATGCAAAAAGCTGAGGTATGGAGATGAGTGTGTGGAGAGAGCCGGTGATGGAGAACCTGGCTGGCTTTCTCTGGCGGGAGGAAGACGGAGACTCCCAATGGCATTGAACTCCTTATCCTATGACACTAAACCCTAGGTCCAGCCGAAACTCATACAGGGGGAGTTTGGACTGTGAAAAGGGAGAAGTGCACAGAAATTTAGGGGAGTTGCAAAAGATCAGAAGTCTGGTGGTGCGCACAGCACTGCGCAGAGAAGATCGACTGCTGATTGTGTTGCTGGCTTTCACGAGTGGGCAGGCAACAGAGCCTCCCAATTGTGCCACTTCTAACTTTACTGAACCCCAGTTTCGGGCGAAACCCTGGGGACTCAGACTCATGTGGTCCCGGAGCTCAGGGGAGCCAGAAAGGCAGCAGTCTAGAAGCACGTGAGAGAGAGAGAGAGCAAGTGCACTCCAGGGACTGCTCCAGCGATTACCCAGTCACATGAGACTCAGGGGCCATGGAGAGCGGGGCCAACTGGAAGGTAAGGTGATCCGTTAAGCCCTGAGATTCCACCCATCCCAAGCTCAACAACTTTTGCAGTTTTGCAAGTCTTGTATCATAAGGCTGAATCCAACACAGAAGTTCTCCCAGTATAGTGAAAAGGCCAAGACAAAGGAAGAGATCACAAATGAAAGAAATGGAGGAAAACAAACGACTGGATATAGAGTTCAAAACCACGCTTATAAGGTTTTTCAAGAATATCCTAGAAAAGATGGATAAATTTAGCGAGACTCAAGAGGAGATGAAAAAGGACCAACTAGAGATGAAAAAGGTCCAAGTAGAGATGGAAAAGGATCAACTAGAAATTAAATATACACTGATTGAAATAAAAAATATTATTCAGACACCTAACAGCAGACTAGAGGAAGGCAAGAATCAAGTCAAAAATTTGAAATATAAAGAATCAGAAAACTCTCAACTGGAAAAGCAAGAAAAAAAAAGAATCCAAAAATGTGAAGATAACATAAGGAGCCTCTGGGACAGCTTCAAGCATAACAACATCAGAATTGTGGGGGTGCCAGAAGAAGAGAGAGAACAATATACTGAAAGCCTGTTTAAAGAAATAATGACCGAAAACTTCCCACATCTAGTAAAAGAAATAGACTTACAAGTTCAGGAAGCACACAGAACCCCATAAAAAAGGAATCCAAAGAGGACCACCCCAAGACACATCATAATTAAAACACCTAGAGCAAAAGACAAAGAGAGAATATTAAAAGCAGCAAGAGAAAAACAGTTAATTACCTACAAGGGAGCACCCATATGACTTTCAGCTGATTTCTCAACAGAAACGATGCAGGCCAGATGGCAGTGGCAAGAAATATTCAACATGATGAATAGCAAGAGCCTACAACCATACCCAGCAAAGGTATCATTCAGAATTAAAGAACAGATAATAGAGCTTCACAGATAAGAAAAAGCTAAACTAGTTAATCAACTCCAAACCAGTATTATATGAAATGCTGAAAGGTACTCTTTTGGAAGAGGAAGAAGAAAAAGGTAAAAGATAAAAAATTATAAACAACAAATACATATCTATCAACAAGTGAATCTAAAAATTAAGTGAATTAAAATTTTGATCAACAGAATAAACTGGTGAATATAATAGAATCAGGAGCACAGAAAGGGAGTGGACTGATAATTCTCAGGGGGAAAGGGGTGAGGTGTGTACAGGGAGAGACTGGACAAAAATCATACACCTATGGATGAGGTCAAAGGGAGGGAAGTAAGGGTAGAAGGAGGGGTGGGAGTTGGGTAGAGGGGATCTATGGAGAGTAAAAAAGAGAAACAAATGTAATGATCTGAATAATAAATATTTAATTTTTTTTAAAAAGAAACTACCACAAAAAAATGGTACAGGCATGCCTATAAGCCTATCCTAATACCTATAGCCCACTGAGCTCAGTCTGAGCTTTCAGATCTGCTTCAGGTAGCCAGTTATAATTGATCAGTGCTGGCTTGAAAGACAAAATGTATGATTATCCATTCCTAAACTACAGTCATGATACAAGAGGTGAAGGAGCTTTTTCTGATATTTATTCTGTAAACATATCCTACCCTCAAATGGAAAGGGGAGAAAGGAATCTGATTTTTGACAGTCTCTCTGAGACCTAACAAGAATGGTCGTCATAAGTTGCATACTTATAACCAAGTCAATTTTCAACTATCACAGAAGGGTTCTGTCTTTTATTCCTATAATCAACTGTTCTCTTCCAGTGTTTTGTAGGCAGAGCAATTCACAACAGTCAAGTAGCTCATAAGGAACTTGAAAAGTGAGTAGGGGAGAGTTTTTTATTCATAGTGGATTTTGATTTTCCACAGTAATATCTGTGCCCCATCTAGTAAAATCTGGTGGAAATTACAAACTGTAGAAATTCAACTCAGAGTAACAATAACAGGATGCACCTGTAGATTTCGTAGAATTAGCAGCAGCATTCTCTCAACACCAGTTTGAGATAAGTAAAACTGTTTGTATAGCATCAACTGGGACAAAATTTGAAGTAGTATTACACATCTCTCAGTGATGGGAGGTATCAATCATGGCAGATACTGTTCATTCCTTCACCATCCATTCAACAAACATGTACTGGAGATGTCCATGCTCCAGCTTCTTTTCATTGGTTGATTTGCTAGTGGGCGTTTATCAAGTTGACAGCTGGTTTGCAGTTAGTTGGGGGCTTTTCTGCTCCCCAACTCTCATAATTAGATTATGAACTCTTTGAGAGCAGGAACCCTATTTTTATTTGTCTTTGCATCTCCCACTTAGGTGGAATGTCTTGTACCTGGATCCTTAATATGTACTCATTGAATTGAATTATACTAAAAGATTCACCCAATAGTACATGAACAATTTAAAAAAAGTAAATGGTGTGACCTGAAATGGAAATTTCAGCCTTGGCTGGTGTTATTTAGTGGTTACAGTGGCAGCCTGAACACAGAAGGGCTGAGGGTTCAATTCATGGTCAAGGGCACATATCTGGGTTGCAGGTTTGATCCCCCAATCAAGTTGGGGTGTGTGCAGAAGGCAACCAATTGATTTGTCTCTCTCACATCAATGTTTTCCTCTCCTTCTCTCTCTCCTTCTCCCTCTCTCCTGCCCTCCCTTCCACTCTTTCTAAAAATAAATGGAAAAATATCCTGGAATGAGATTAATAACAACAACAAATGGAGATTTCAGGTTCACGTCTAAAGGATAAAGATCAGAAAGGCCTGTGGTGTCCTTTTACTGAACTGAACAAGAACATCAGCTATGATAACAGTAGGCTCTTTTCACCACCTCTGGTCATTCTGCTGCCACTATCCAAGAAAGCAAAGAGTTCTCTTCTTTTTGGATCATGACTCTGAAACCGCAGCTCAGCCCATCACTCTGCTAGAGAAAGGAGAATGTGAGATGAGAGAGCAAGACTGCTTTTATGTGGTGCAGCTGGGTAAGGCAGGGCAGGGCTGAGTGTTTAAAGAATCCCTCAGAACACATCAGTCATTTCTTTTGTCAAGGGCCCATCTCTTCTCTTTGAGTAGGTTGTGAGTATCCCGAGAGATTAATTTCTTAGATCTCCCCTATAATGCTTTAGCTGTAGGTGTTAAGTCAACATCTGTTGATGATTTATTTGATGGCAGTGAAATTTTTTTAATCGAAGTTTCACCTTTTCCTTCCTTAAACACCCCCAGTAAAAATGCTAGCAAACAATGAAGTGGTAAAGACGACAGCAACATGGGGGGAAAAAAAGAAATCATGTGATTCCTGAGCTAAATAGATTTCCTTCTCGACCCTATCTCACAGAGAAAAATGTGGTCAGCATTTAAATTCATATTCAAAGCTAATTAAAAAAATGGGAATTTTATTCAAGATTTTTTGTGGAATATTAGGGAAAGGTTTAACATTGCAAAGCAAATTGAAACTATTATCTTCCATTTATTTTTAAAAAATCTCTTTTAATCTCTCTTATTCCCCAGGGATTCCCCTTAAATTTTCACTATTTCTTAATATCTTCTCTGGCACTCTCTTTCAACTCCACTTCTCCATCATCTTTCCACCATTTCTTTTTTTCCTATAGAGCAATTTTTCTTCCTCCTGGCATCTCTAATACTCACTTTCACAGCTTTATTTTTTAAAAATTTTTATTACTGTATTACATGTATACATATCTTCCCATCCCTGCCCCCAGTCCCATGTATATCCTAACCCCCCAGTGTTCTGAGTCCATTGGTTATGCTTATATGCATGCATACAAGTCCTTCAGTTTATCTCTTACCTACTCCACCACTCCCTAACCTTCCCACTGTAATTTGACAGTCTGTTTGATGCTTTATTGCCTCTGTATATTTTTGTTCATCAGTTGATAATGTTCTTTATTATCCATAAATGAATGAGATCATGTAGTATTTTTATTTCATTGACTGGCTTATTTCACTTAGCATAATGCTCTCCAGTCCATCTAGGTTGCTGCAAATGGTAAGAATTCCTTCTTTTTATGCAGCATAGTATTCCATTGTGTAGATGTACCATAGTTTTCTGATCCACTCATCTGCCGATGGGCACCTATGCTGTTTCCAAATTGTGGCTATTGAAAATTATGCTGCTTTGAACATAGGGGTCCATAAATTCTTTCTGAATGGTGTTTCTAGTTTCTTAGGATATATTCCTAAGAGTGAGATTGCTGGGTCAAATGGGAGTTCCATTTTTAATTTTTTGAGGAAACTTCATACTATTCTCCACAGTAGCTGCACCAATTGGAATTTATTTAAGTGTATGGTATAAGTTGGTGGTCTAGTTTCATTTTTTTTGCATGTTATCTGTCCAATTTTCCCAACACCATTTATTGAAGAGGCTGTCTTGACTCCATTGTATGTTTATGTCTCCTTTGTCAAATATTAATTGAGAATAGTGGTTTGGGTTGATATCTGGATTCTCTGTTCTATTCCATTGGTCTATGTGTCTGTTCTTGTGCCAGTACCAGGCAGTTTTGAGAACAGTTGCTTTGTAATACAGCTTGAAATCTGGTATTGAGATCCCACCTACTTTATAATTCTTTCTTAGGATTGCTGTGGCTATTCGGGGTCTTTTTATTCCAGAATGAATGTTTTGAGAGTTCTTTCTAGGTCTGTGAAATATGTCATTGGTATTTTAATGGGAGTGCACTGAATCTATAGATTGCTTTGGGTAGTATGGACATTTTAATTTAATGATGTTGATTCTCCCAATCCATGACCATAGTATGCTCTTCCATCTGTTCATGTCTTCCTCTATCTCTTTCTTCAGTGTCCTGTAGTTTTCTGCGTATAGGTCTTTTACCTCCTTAGTTAAGTTTACTCCTAGGTATCTAAATTTTTTTGGCATGATGGTAAATGGGATTGCTTTTTTAGTCTCTCTTTCTGTAAGTTCACTATTAGTGTATAGAAATGCCATAGATTTCTTGGCATTAATTTTGTATCCTGCTACATTGCCAAATTCATTTATTAAGTCTATTAATTTTTTGATGGAGCCTTTTGGGTTTTTTATGTACAGTATCATGTCATCTACAAATAAGGACAATTTTACCTCTTCTTTTTCAATTTGAATGCTTTTTATTTCTTCTTCTTGTCTAATTGCAATGGCTAATATTTCCAGTACTATGTCGAACAGGAGTGATGAGAGTAGGCATGCCTGTCTTGTTTCAGTTCTTAGGGGAACTGTTTTAATTTTTGCCCATTGAGTATGATGTTAGCTCTTGGTTTATCATATATGAATTTTATGATATTGAGGTATGAACCTTCTATTCCTACCTTGCTGAGAGTTCTTATCAAGAAAAGGTATTTTATTTTGTCCAATGATTTTTCTGTATCAATTGATATGACCCTGTTATTATTATCTCTCAATTTGTTTATGTGATGTATCATGTTTGTTGACTTGCAGATATTGAACCATCCTTGCATCCTTGGGATAAATCCTACTTGGTCATGGTGTATGATCTTTCTGATGTACTTCTGGATCTGATTTGCTAGAATTTTGTTGAAGATTTTGGCATCTATATTCATGAGGGATATTGGCCTGTAATTCTCTTTCATTGTGTTGTCTTTATCTGGTTTTGATATTAGGGTGATGCTGGCTTCATAGAAGATGTTTGGAAGTGTTCCTTCTTCTTGAATTTTTTGGAACAATCTGAGGAGGATAGGTTTTAATTCTTCCTTGAATGTTTGGTAAAACTTTCCTGTGTAGCTATCTGGTCCTGGGCTTTTGTTTACTGGAAACTTTTTGATGACTGCTTCAATTTCTTCCATAGTTATTGGACTATTGAGATGTTTAGATTCTTCTTGATTGAGTTTTAGAAGGTTATATTTTTCTAGGAATATGTCCATTTCCTGCAGGTTGTCCAGTTTGTTGGAATAGAGTTGTTCATAGTATTTTTTTAACAATCCTTTGTATTTCTGTGGGGGTCCGTTGTTATTTCTCCTCTTTCATTTCTGATTTTGTTTATTTGGGTCCTCTCTCTTTGCTTCTTGGTGAGCCTGGCTAGAGGTCCATCAATCTTGTTTATCCTTTCAAGGAACCAGCTCTTGGTTTTGTTGATCTTTTGAATTGTTTCTTTGGTCTCTATGTCGTTTATCTCTGCTCTGATCCTTAGTATTCCTTCCATTCTGCTTAACTGGGCTTTTCTTTTTGCTCTCTTTCTAGCTCCTTGAGTTGTAGAGTTAGGTAATTTATTACCATTGTTTCTTGGCTTGTTTTTTTTGTTTTGTTTTGTTTTTTTGAGTAGGCATGTAGAGGTATGAACTTCCCTCTCAAGACTGCTTTCACTGTGTCCCATAGATTTTGGATTGTTCTGGACAACCTGCAGGAAATGGACATATTCTTATATTATAGGCACAGCTAATCCTCATAGTCAATTGGCCTGGAGGTCAGTTCCTTCCAGTGTACCAATAGCAATCAAGGCTTAACTACAACAAGACTGTGTACCCAGCCCACAAAGGGATGAACCAAGAGTGTCCACCTCAGGTGATTGGAAAGGCCATAAAGGACAACTAGCACACAAAGCCACTCCATCAACACAGGGAAGCAGCCAAAATGTGGAGACAAAGAAACATAACATGAATGAAAGAAATGGAGGAAAGCAAACAACTGGAGATAGAGTTCAAAATCACACTTATAAGGTTACTCAAGAATCTTTCAAAAATTGCTGAGAAAGTTAGTGAGACCTTTAAGGATCTTAATGAGAATGCAAAGAAAAAAAAATGAAAAAGGATCAGTCAGAAATTAAGCATGCACTGTCTGAAATAAAGAATAATATACAGAAATTCAACAGCAGACTAGAGGACACCAAGAATCAAACCAAAGATTTGAAATATGAGGAACCAAAAAGCACCCAATCAGAAAAACAAAAAGAAGAAAGAATCCAAAAATGTGAAGATAGTTTAAGGAGACCCTGGGACAACTTCAAGCATGCCAACATCAGAATTATGGGGGTGCCAGAAGAGAGAGAGGAAGATACTGAAAACCTATTAGAAGAAATAATAACAGAAAACTTTCCCTATCTGGTGAAAGAAATAGACTTACAAGTCCAGAAAGTGCACAGAACCCTAAACAAAAGGAACTCAAAGAGGACCACACCAAGACACATCATAATTAAAATGCCAAGGGCAAAAGACAAAGAGATAATCTTGAAAACAGCAAGAGAAAAACAGTTAGTTACCTACAAGGGAATACTCATATGATTGTCAGCTGATTTCTCAACAGAAACTATGCAGGCCAAAATGGAGTGGCAGGAAATATTCAAAGTGATGAATAGCAAGAACCTACAACTAAGATTACTCTACCCAGCAAAGCTATCATTCAAAATTGAAGGTCAGATAAAGAGCTTCACAGACAAGAGAAAGCTAAAGGAGTTCATCACCACAAAACCAGGATTATATGAAATGCTAAAAGGTATGTTTAATTTCTAGTTGGTCCTTTTTCATATCCTCAGGGATCTTGTTAAATTTATCAACCTTTTCTAAAAAATTCTTGAAAAACTTTATAAACATGGTTTTGAATTCTATATCCAGTCATTTGTTTTCCTCCATTTTTTTAGTTTGTGTTCTGTTCCTTTGTCTCTGCATTTTTGCTGCTTCCCTGAGTTGGTAGAGTAGCTTTGTGTGCTAGTTGTCCTATATGGCCCAGTATCTCCACCTCCCCAGTTACCTCGGGTGAACTCTCCTGGTGCACCCCTTTGTGGACTGTGTGTATAGCCTTGTTGTATTAAGTCTTGATTGTTGTTGATATCACTGGGGGAATTGACCTCCAGGCCATTTAGCTGTGAGAATCAGCTGTTCTATTCAGGGAAAACTTCTGTGCTGGAGACAGACTTATGAGACAAGACTTGCAAAATTGCAAAAGCCTCTGTGCTCGGCCTGGATGGGATTGAGTTTCAGGGCTGATCAGACAGCCTTGGTTTCCCGTCAGCCTTGCCCTATGGAGTCCCTGGGTCTCAGTGTCCCTCGATAATCACTACAGTCCTCTCTGCTTGCATTCATGTGTGCATCTCTAGCCCTCCGCCTTTTGTGGCTACCCTGAGTTTCTTTGTGCTCCTCTCTTTTCCTAACAGTCTAGACTCACCCCATATGAGTCTGGGACTCCAGGGTCTCACCCAAAACTGGGGTTCAGTGCAATTGGGAGTTTCTGTCTCCCTCCCGCTAGAGAAAGCCAGCCAGGCCCTCAGCTGCCCATCTTTTTCGCACGTGTATCTCCATACCTTAGCTTTTTGCAGCTTCTCTGAGTCTCTGTGTGCCCCTCTCTTTCCTTCTAGTTGTAGAATTTTCACTCAGCCAGCTTTACTGTGGTTCTGGTTGATGTCCATTCTGTCTTTTAGCTGTAGTTTTGAAATTGTTGTGCGAGGCAGCAGTTTAGGTGTTCACCTATGCTGCCATCCTAGTTTCTCTCCAGTGAGATTAAATTTTTCTGTCTACTTTAATCCAAGTATAACTTATGATTCCTTGTTAGTATTTTTTTTATCTTCAAAATATTTATAAATAAATATTAAAATTAACTTCACAGAGAAAAAAAGAAACTGGTAGAGAACTGAAGATCTTAGTAAACTTCAGGTAATCATTACTTTCTAATAATAAATATTAATTTCCAAGATGTTCTAGAGTTTTAAAAATATGAAGCACATTAAAATCTTAGAGGTCATTATGGTTTTGTTTGTGTCTTTATCCCATATGACTTTATTCTCTAAGGTTGTCTGAATTTCACATTTTGGCCTCATTTGCCTTTTACCACCTTACTCTAGAATAGTGGCCACAAGCCTCCCTCTTCTCCTTTCCTTTCTGAATAATTTGATCTTAAAGCTTTCAGGCAGAACAAAGTAAGAGAGATAATTGTGGTAGATAGTGGACAGTGACATATAGTAGCCCAGAGCGGGAGATATCACAGCTCAGGCAGTGAGAAGAGTGTCTCCATGAGGAAACTGTCTAGAATAGAAAGTCAGAATCTAAGCAAAGTGGAGCAGGGACTCCCACAGGGAGCAGCTCGTGGGGTAGTCAGAACCTGACCAGGGTAAGAGGAAGTCCACAAAGATAGGCAGATCACACATGGAGCTGGTGGCAATGTGTCAGAACCAAGCAAGTGGAAGAGATTGTCCCCAAGACAATGGCCCAGCATAAGCTTTCAGCATCCAAACAGTTTCAGAAGGATATCCATTGGAATGTGGGGGCTAGCCAGATAAGGGGTGTTGGAGCCTGATCGGTGTGAGGAGACCATTCTCTCAGAGTGTGGGCATTGGCTCAGAATAGGGGTTCACAGTCTACACAGAGAGAAGAGGGTACCCATGTAGGGAGCAAGGTGGTGGCAGAGATGAGAGATTGATAGCATACATGGGAATTGATTTAAAAAGTAAATAAACTAGGGATAATGGAAGTCAAATTTCTCACAGTCAGAGCAGGGAGTTACAAATCGAAGAACAAAATTAGAATTCAACCCTGTGGTGTTAGATTGGAATTAGGATGTATCAGAGGATATAGAAATAAATATAGATATAAAGGTGAGTGTGTGTGTACATGCATTAAATCCCTAACTCTGTCTATGGGAAGAGACCTGGAGTAGTACCACCCCAATAGCAATGAGCATATCTTGGCTTATGAAAGACTATTTTCCTCTAAAGGAATCAGGGAATTTTGGGTAAATGGCTGATTCCAGGGATTGGACAGAGACAGCACAAGAGGAAACTGGAAAATAATTTTATCCCCCAAAGCAAGAAAGCATTAAAAGAATGATGGGGGCATGTCCAAAGGACACAGAAGCCAACTTCAATGGATTTCCAATGGACAAACAGACAATTTTGGCATTGAACTAAATGACAGTGATAGATTATAACCCACTGAATAAAATAGAAAATAATGAGTCCATATAGATATAAGTATATAAATAAATTGAAAGTTTGCTATCACAAAGGTGACAATAGTTACTTTAAAGTGGGGGCACCTGGGAGATACCACTTTAAGATCAAATGATCAAAATGAACATTGTCAATAATGTGATTAATGCCACAAGTACATAGCATCACTACGGCCAAAGATGCAAAACCTGAATCTGATCATGAGGAAACAATTAAGAAATCCAAATTGAGGGATAAGCTATAAAATAACCTGCCTGTATTCCTCAAAAGTGCTGGGTTATGACATCAAGAAATGGCAGAGGACTTGCTAAGGACACATGACAACTAAATACAACAAGTGGTTCTGAACAGGATGCTTTCACTTGAAAGGACATTACTGAGACAACTGGAGAAACCTGGCCTGGAGATTCGATGGCAGTGATGCATCAATGTCATTTCCTAATTTTAATTGTTGTAGTGACATTGGAGAATGTCCTTGTTCATAGGAAACACACAGTAAAGTATTCTAGGGTGATGTAACATCATATTGGCAACACTCTTAAATGTTTTTTTGTTTGTTTTGTTTTTCGGGGGGGGGGTATTACTTATAACAAAATTCCACTTTTTCTGTAAGTTTGTTTCAGGATGATATTTATAATTATGGGATGATAAGAATAGCTAGAAAAAATCTCCAGCTTAATAACAGGGATTGCTATATACTTCATATAGTTGAAAATATTTCTAGCAGTGAGGTTAGGCCTGCTATGGAAACTTAAAAGTTAGTCTTGTCACATTTTGATAAGTATCCTACTCTGGGAGAGAGATCAGTTTACTATTTTTCTCTGAAAATTCTTGTACTGGAAAATCTAAAAACCACTCTTACTCATTGTCAGAATCCCAAGGCTCTTTTCAGAGGTAGCTATCATTCTGGGAGGTCAGGGGTAGAAGAAACACATATTGAAACCATGAACTGCATGGACTTGTTCAGATGGTCTTTTGTCAATATCTTTGCTTTCTTTCTAATATTTAAAAAATTGTATTTTAATATAAAAAGATGATTTCTAATGGACATGAATTTCCAGATAGCAAAAACAGTCAATCATTACATGAAAATCAGGAGATAGTGCTCTGATAAAAATTAACAAGGAAGCAAGATTTAACTTTGCAAAAAAAAAAATCCAAAGTTTAAAACCAAAGCCCGCCTTTAATATTTTCCTTTAAGAGAAAGGCTAATTTGTAGGCAAAATATAAAATAACAACTCACATTTGGGAACCCAGGACATCCTGGTGAAATGACTAGTACCAACTATAAATCTTGGGATATTGTTAATGTATTCTGAATATGGGTCAGTGTGCTGCTACCTGGCTCTTGGAGACCTGTCTTGATGCCCACTAGACTTTTTAAAGGGATTAGTGGTCGCACAGTTTTAGGAACTGCCTTCTACGGTCAAGGTTCCTCCTATACAGGTCAAGTTCCCCCATCTCGCCTGCTAACTCCCCAGGGAGCTGCAAGTTTGGGGGAAGACCTCAATTTATGAAGTGCTAGATGAGACCACTGCCAAGAAGTGCTTGCTCACCTTCCTTTAACGGCAGGGGAATCTCCCTTTCCTGTTCTGGGTGAAGTAGAAAAAGGCTCATCAACAAAGTCTAATCCTTCTCACCAACCTCAGCCCACACCACCCAGCAATTGAACTTGAAAACACCTGGTTAAAACCACTTCCTATCTGAGACTAGAGAAGCGAATGTCAGGCACAATTTCCTGGCTGAACAAATCAGCCTAACACTTATAGAGAGCCACTCCTCATTGTCACAGGGACTGAATGGACCAGCAAGGATGACAACCCTAATGGATTGATCTTTTCATCTTCCATCCTCCCAGCATGATGCTAACAAGAGGCTGACTGGAAACCTAGAATTTTGCAGAAAAAGATCTCTTCACTGTCCCTAAGTAGGCAGTCTATCCCAGGTGCCAAGATGGAATCAAGCTTGCTGATATGGAGATTCTTCACATTCATCATGGTAACTGACTGCGTGACAGGTAAGGGGTCACAGGTGCCCACAGGAACTTGGAAAGGCTATTGGATGTTACTTCTCCCCAGCCACAGAATCACAGAGACCCCCTAAGTAGAAGATACAGAAAAGAGGGGTTGAATCCTGGGCTCTAACCGTTCTCCATGACCCTCTGGAGCCCCATTTTATGCCCCAATTGTCCCTTATCTATATAAAGAGCTAGGAATAATGGGCTCTCCTGTCACTCAAAGTCTTTGACAGTTAATTTGGTGATGAATAGAGTGGCCTGATAATTGAAAATAAATTTCCTTTTATTTCCCAATGGATTTAGTTTTCTGGTGCACCCCCAGCTATTAAGATAATTGTTAAAATCTGCTAGAAATCTCTCTAAGAGCAGGCAAGTGTGCCTGAGATGTTAGTAACTTATATAGGAAATATTGGGGTAATTTAAGATCTCAGAATAGTTAGCTTCAAGGATATATACTTGGTTCTCTACTGCCTCAGGAAATCATACCTAGGAAGCTTCTTATATGTGCAACTTTATAGACATTTTGGAAATATAAGTGTGCTCACTTTCAGAACACTACTTTCTCTTGTGTTCTTATGTGTGTATATGCATGTACTATATGTATGTGTATAGGATATGTGTGTGTGTGTGTGTGTGTGTGTGTGTGTGCAAATTTTGAATTTCATTCATCCTTTCATATGGGGTTTGTCAATGTTTTTTGGATTTTTCTGTTAAGAAATTACTACCAACTTCTACCTCAAAACCACCCTTCCTACCTAAGTGTGAATTTTCTCATGACTTCTTCTTTTGCTTACCCAGGAAGACAGATAAGGTGGTAAAGTCTATAATTTCATATCCCTAATTTCTAGATATATAACAATGCTAACTGGCCACAGAAAGATGTGCTAAGAAGTCAAACACGATGATGTATATAGTCTTTTTGCTTGTTTGGGGGAAGTGGCCAAGTTATGAACTAACCCAGGTGTAGGTACTTCTTCACTTTTCAGCTAAAGTTGGCATGGTTTTAGGAATGCTTACAATGTAATTTCTGTCTCAGAGGTGTCTTTGCAAAGTGAGAGGTCAGTCCAAGCCAAAACAGAGAAGTCTTTACAATTATTCATGTCCTATTTCTGAGAAACAATTTACAAGTAAATTATTGTTATTGGTAGCAAATGGTGACTTATCTGAGGAACAGTCTTGATGGCAGTGGGGCAAGTGGAAGTATTATGAGGACTCTTTCATTCATTCCCTCTGTTCTCCAAAAATCTACCAATACCTCTTATTCCTATTTTCAGCACTGTAGGAAATATAAAAATAAATCAGACAGTCTCTATTCTTAAGAGATTTATAACCTAATAAGAGGGAGAAAGGCATAGATATAATAAAAGTAATGCAGTAGTAAAGTTGGAATGTGATAAGATCTATGGGAGCATGAAACTAAAAGAGAAGACTTAGTGAAGGTGTCATGCAAGGAGAGTCCTGATGGACTAGTATATTTCCATAAGTAGAGATTCCTAACAGAGAGGACTATATGAGCAAAGACACAGAAAAGCATTAGGGAACCACAAGTGGTCTGCTGCAACCCCCAGCACTGCCTGGTGATGTGAGGATATTGAAAATTAAGATTGGAATGGTAGGATGAGGTCAAATTAATGATCCAAGGCCTTGGATAACAAGTTTAAAATTTTTAACTCCATTTGGTAGTCAAAAAAGACTACTAGAAAAAAATGTTATCATCTATAGAGTGCCTTATATGTACCAGGTATTTATCTTATTTTAATCTTTATAATAACTTGGCTGTGTGAGTGTCACAAACCCACTAGATGAAGGAGAACCCAAAATTCAGAAGTCTCACAAGCAGTGACAGAGCTGGGGCTCAAACACAGGTTTCCCTTTCTTGTGCTCTGTTTGTTCTGTTCACTGAGATAGGGTCAGAGCTCTGTGGAGAGGACTCTGTCATAGGGTGGAGAGACATTAGGTGCACAGAGGCAGTTCATTAGGCCCTTGAGATAGTCCAATTCAGAGGCAAATGAAGAATTGGTGGTAAAGAGAATGAAATGGGTTTGGTAACAAATAATCTCATATTGGACTTTTCCCCCCAAGAACCCAGTCTTAAGTCTTTTTATTCATTAGGAGTGAGAAATCTCTATTGAAATCAAACAGACTATCAACAGATGCAATTTCTAGCTGATTCATAAGGCAGATTTTCATTCTGAAAGTTTCCAAAGCCACCATTTAAAAATTGTGATGTGTTACAATTAATCAACCTGAATGTTTTTAGTCTCTATATTACTGGGTCCTGGGATGTGGTTAAAAGAAAATTCTCCTGATGTTACCATGGCACATTATTGAGGCATTTTTCTCAGAATTGTGGAAATTCTGAGATTTTATCTATGCCTTGATCATCTTTCTTTCATTCTAGGAATTCTGTGATCAAATCTTCATCCCTTAGACTAAAAAATAAAAAACAAAAAAAGTGCGGAAACCCATTAAGATGATATTTCTAATTATTCCTTCTTGTAAAGACTACTGCCCACACTAGAATTTCCCATCTTCACATTTGTCATTAAAACAAAAAATGTTTAACTCTTCACACCTAATCATTCAATTTCTCTAGATCCTAAAATGTTATTACCACTATTGCCTTGCTCATCTTCAAGGTATATCTCAGTAAGCCCTGGCTGTATAGCTCAATTGGTTAGAGTATCATCTGCACACACCAAAGTTTTGGGGCACATACAAGAATAAACCAATAAATGCATTAAAAAGTGGATAAGAAACTGATATTTTTCTCTATTTCTAAAATCATTAAATAAAAAATAATTTTTTAAAAAAGGTATACCTTTGTGAGATAGGGTTTTGGTAAGCATAGGCAGTACCTCATAAAATAGTTTCTACTTTTTAAAAATAGTTTGTCTTGTCCTAACTGGTTTGGCTCAGTGGCTAGAGCATCAGCCTGTGGACTGCAAGGTCCAAGGTTTGATTCCAGTCAAAGGCATGAAGCTTGGTTGTGCAAGCTCCATCTCTGGCCCTGGTGTGCTGGAGGCAACCCATCAATGTATCTCTCTCATATCGATGTTTCTCTCTTTATCTCTTCCACTCTCTCTGAAAATCAATGGAAAAATATCCTCAGGTGAGGATTAACAACAACAAAAAGTATGTCTTACATAAGCAGTGCTGTATACACATGTAGATATGCTCCATTTTAGATTTAAGAAAACTGAGACAAAAGAATTGACTTCACAAATGGACAGTGAGAGGTGCTAGCAAAGAACTGTGAGTGAGCTCTATAACCCTCATCTCAAAGAAAAGTATTCTTAAACTTTTTTGGCTAAATCCTTGAGTATGCTGAATACTTCTATGTAATTTCTTGTTGAAGTCATTCCTAAAATAGCTAGAGTGAACCTTAAGTCAAGCTATCCCTCAACATGGTGGTCACTGGAGTTAATTTTCCTATATCTCTCATTGCCCATTGAACAGTAGAAACCTTGCAAATAGACAGAGCTCCCTTAGGGAGTGGAGCATGTCAACTGAGGTCAGTGGATAGAAGAATTAGAGGGAAATTGAAATTTGCAGGGAGCTGATAGAGGGCCAAAGCACTTTCTAGCAAACATTGTTGGAGGACTAAAGAGAAGACATGTGAAGGATGTGATTTTTGACAAGTTTGTATACTTCCCTGGGCCTCAGTTCCTCTCTGCAAAATGAGAGGGTTGCTAGAGTTGATTTCAAGGCCCCCTTCCAGTCTATGTAAAGAATTCTGGTAGGGGAAAAATAAGCTCTGCTTGAAAGGCATTTTCAAGCTGGGGTTCTTTGGGATGAAAAAGTTTCCCGTAAACTGAAGACATACACAACAAGATCTGGGTCTAGCGACCTTTCAGTGTCAAAGTACCAAAGCTGACGTCTTAAGCACATACAAGAATCCCTCCGCTGCTCTTAAGCACAACCCAGTGCCTTGGTAATTGTTGCAGTTGTAAGAGGCAAGGCAAAAACACTACTCACTTTTGGTGAGGAGGCCTTCGGCCGCTTGTTTGCTTGATTAAGGAATTTTATGCCTGAAACAATTTCCTTGTTCCTTACTGGAGAGATCTTAGATGAGTGGGAACCTATTTCTCTTCCCTTTATCCCAGCCATTCCCTGTGAGAAAAGGAAAGAGTATCTTAATTCAATTGATTGCTTCAAAAAATTATAGGCCCTTCACCCTGAAAATGTTCAAAAAGAAGCTGTAGCGACAATTGTGGGATGCCATAAAGGGGTGCATGCTGGCCGGAAAGGTGGATTGGTAACATTCTGGGCTCCTTCCCACCTCTCCATTCTGGTTCTTCTCTGCCTCCTTCAAATCTATTATTTTCTTCAAAAAATAACATATATAGATATGTCTTTGTTGATTTCATAGAGGAAGGAAGTGGTAGAGAGATATAGAGACATCAATGATAAGAGAGAATCATTGATCAGCTGCCTCCTGCATACCTCACACTGGGGATTGAGCCCGAAACCCAGGCATATGTCCTGACTGGTAATCAAACCGTGATTTCCTGGTTCACGGATTGATGCTGAACCACACCAACCAGCCCACCTGGAAAATAAAATTGGGGGTATGTGATTTTCATCCTTTTCAAATCCAAAAGAATCCAGATAACATATAAGAGTGGATTCTTGGTTTTAATCCACTATCTGCCCCCCCAATTCCAAACTTTGGTGACAGTGAGAAACATAAAAGGAAGGAGAATTTGAGTGGGAAGGTGAGTGAGGCTGAGTGAGGGGAGCTTATCTCTACAAGGTGGGACAAAAATAGGTTTATAGTTGTTCATATGGAAATTCCATAATTAATAAAAAATAACACAAGAATAAATTCTGTTTTGTGTACTCACAATGATAAACTTACTTTTGCTCCACCCTTTATTTGGTGAACTTCCAATAACTACACACCCAGAGTAAGGAGCTCTTCTCCTCCTGCCCTCTCCACAAAGGCATAGGCTCCCTTCCTCTGGAAGCAGAAAGTGGCAATGATAGGCTCAGATCCCTTTATATTTAGAATCTAGGGTTTCTTCCTTCTGGGCTGACAATGTGTAGCCCTCTGGGATCAATCTATGGCCCATCTGGGGCTCCTCTGTTACTGGGGGTCTCTACACTTCCTGAGACCATCTTCTCTTGTTCAATTCTTTATCTAGGCAGCTATCAGGTAAGGAAAGATTGGAGACCCTTAAATAGCTCCACTATCTCCTACCAAACTCTTTGGTGACCCTTTCTGATGATTTCTTCAGGAAGTTCTGGTTAGGTAAAGTCTTCTGCTGTCTCAGATACCATCAAGGATGGGGAGGAGAAGGGGAGAAAAAGGCCCAGCAAGCCTCACTACATAAAGATGAACTTCATGTATCATTCCTATGTACATAGCCTGAATTTCTCAATAAGAAAAACATGTGATAACAACAATCCATCTAGTTTTTGGTTCTTAATTTTTTTTGAATGGTAAATTGGTAAATCCTTGAGAAAATTTTATGATATCTATCAACTGTCTTCTTAAAAAAAAGTGCAAATGCACAAAATTTTGAATAAAATTCTTAGGATTAAATCTTCCCTATAAACCAGGGTCCACAGGGAAGACATTTGATTACATTATTTGATATCTTAACAACCATTGTCTTGAACAAAAAGAATGAGATACAGGAAGTTACCCTCTCTGGAAAAGGAACTATAATTGGCAGGGGCAACCTAAGAAGTCTGGGAACCTAGAGAAAATAGCCAGTAAAGGGTACTCAGGACAAACCAATGACACAAGGCAAGCAAGAAAAGTGGCAAAGCCAGGACTAGAATCTAGACCTCTTAAATTCCAGTCCAATATTCTCTGCATGTCTCTACATGGATTCTCAATGACAAATCCATCTAGCAGGATTACTAAGATGAATAAAGTGACAGTCTTTCCCTTTTTACTGCTTTTGGCTGCACAGTGGGGATGAAACACCTGCTGGGCAATTCTTCTCTTGACTGACAAGGGAAGCCAACAGAGTTAGTCAATGAGTCAACAACCCATCACTGAATCCCCCCACAAGGCTTTCAAATAAGTCACCCATTTAGAGGAAAAGAGTAATATAATTGTTTCTAGATATTTTCCACTCTAAGATTACTCAGATAGTTTTGGGCTATTTTTCTTGTTTTAGGGTTACTCTGGGACTTGCTCCCTTTAATAAGGGTAACACAAGTCCCACCGGGAAATGCATTTAGAGCAATTGTTACCAACACCAACCATACATTAATTATGCATCTGGGATGTTTTAACAAATAATAATCAATCCTTGGCCCCAAGAATAATTAATACCAATTAGTTTAGATTTCCTGGGGACGAGAATTGGACATAAAAATAAGTTTTTTAAAGTTCCACAAAGGATTCAAGATGCAGTCATGATTGAAATCACAAAATAATGATTCCCATTTTGGTCTGGTTCCATGATTTTATTTCTATTCACTAAGAATGAGTGCCCTAGCACAGTACTTTCCAAACTTTAATGTATTTATAGATCACCTGTGGATATTGCTAGGAAGCAGAATCTGATTCAAGATATCTAGAACAGGGGCTGAGATTCTGGTTCAATTAGTCTCCTACATGATATGCATGGAACCCATTTTGAGTAGCAAGGCTCTTGTGTGATAGAAGAAATACAAGTTGTGTCTACCAACACAGAATTTGCAGCTAAAATGAGCAAACAAATTTGGAAAGATTCAAGATCACATATTCCAAAATAGTATGTGGCAAAATTGACACATTCCATAGCGATGAGAATAGGCAGGCTTAGGAAAAACATATTGCTTAGGAAAGGCTTCCCAGAGGACATGGGACTTATTGACTCTGCATTTGTGCTTGTGAATATCAAAAGTTGGGTTGCAGGATGGTGTTTTCTAATGATTTTGCTAGAGTTCTATACTTGGATCATGCTCCATGAGTAACAAACTGAAAACAGGAGTTTACTAAGGTAATAAAAACATTCTATATATTAGAGGCCCAATATACAAAATTCATGCAAGAGTAGGCCTTCCTTCTCCTGGCTATGGCACTGGCTTCCCTCTGGCATCTGGGATCTGGGTTTCCCTTGCAGCCCTGGCTTCATCCAGAAGGCTGTCTGGAAGGATATTTGGTCTAATTAGCATATTATGCTATGTGTGTGTGTGTGTGTGTGTGTAAATACACACAAGCATTTTTGTGTGTGTGCGTGCTGAGCAAAATGAAGCTAAATGGCTAGTGATTCTCTGATTTAAAGAAAAAACTTTTGCTCAAAAAAAAAGTATCTCACTTTAATCCTCTGTCTACACATATCATTGAGACCTGGTAGATTTCATTCACACAATAGATCACTGGATCAGCATCACCAAGGCTACATGATACCTTTGGGTAACAGTCAAGAAGCCCAGGCTCTTATTTTCCCACATTCAAATGTTGTCCCTGACCCAGCACCAGCTAACCGCATGCTGGTGGCTAGAGTATCCTGACAGCACACACATCTACAACCCCACCATCAGTTCATGGGGCTTTTGATCAGCAACTCTGCCTGCAGCCCAGTGCCAGGCATCCTGCTACTGGAGGAAACTAGGGCACCAAAGTGTGGGTGTCATAGGTGGGGGTCACCAGGCTGGGAGGAAGATGAAGGGAAGGAGTAAGGTGCTGGTCAGAAGTCTGTGCTCTGGGCAGGCCCATCCCATGGTGGAAGGAGAGGGTCAGATTAGCCAGACATGCTTTCTGGGCTGCTTTCTCCCTTATCCAGGAGTCCCCTCACTTCTTATTCCACATGCACTGAAAGAATAGACTGGTGTCAGACTAGGAACAGTTGAGTACTTTTTCCAGAAGAAGAAGAAGAAGAAGAAGAAGAAGAAGAAGAAGGAGAAGGAGAAGGAGAAGGAGAAGGAGAAGGAGAAGGAGAAGGAGAAGGAGAAGGAGAAGGAGAAGGAGAAGGAGAAGGAGAAGGAGGAGAGGAGGAGGAGGAGGAGGAAGAGGAGGAAGAGGAAGGAGAAGAGGAGGAGGAGGAGGAAAAAGCAGCACATTTCTAAAGACCAAAAGGAAGTTCGAAGAAGGCAATTGGTTCCTTTACACTAAAGAGCATGGAAAGTTGACTAGTTTCCAGTAGGCTCTGATTGCCTATGGTGACAAAGAAAGGTGAGCTGATGAACGAAGCTGTGAACTGGAAAACAGCTGGCTGGTTAGGGCAGGCCATGCATAAATACTGATACTAATACCTAGTTTTTCCTTTCAGGCTTATTTGTTTTTAGCCTGTTCCAAGAAATATTTTAAACTATGATGATAATAACAAGAGCAACTATTAATATTCTATAGGCTCTCAGGTATTATGTAAAAACATAGTATTATTTCAGTAAATCTTCAAAATAAGGCAGGTTGTATTGTTAATCCCATTTTACATCTGGAAAACTGAAGCTTGTAGCAGTTAAATATGTGGTGCAATGTCACACAATTAGGCTGTGAGCCAGGCAGTCTCACCTCAGAGCCTGTGTTCTTTACTGTTCTTCTAAACTGCTGCTAAGGGTCCAAGATGTATGTGCCATGTTAACAGAGAGGTTTATTTTCACTCTTTCAAGAGTTGAAATAAATATGTTCTGAGGTATGTCCCACTGCTTCTGTGGCTGTGCATAAATTAATGTGCCTGTGCCTACGGAAACCAAACCCTGCTGCCATGGAAAGCTGTCCCTTACCGTAAGGGAGGGACGATCTGTTAAGGCCCATAAAATCCCTGGAGTCTTAAATTCTCTGAATCTTGCTGTTCCCCTTCAGTGCTCCTTCTACCCTCAAAAGAGCAGCTGGTGTTGTCTTTCTTGCATTTGACTGTGCTTCAAAGAAACTTTAGTTGGGCCACGTCTGCCCCAAACGCCCACAAAACAGAGGAAATTCTGAACACTTCTGGGCATGAGTCAACCACACCATGTTCAGGAATTGCCATCTCTGCCCACGGAATCACCCACTCTTTTCTGTTTGGGACCGAAATAGATACCTCCTTCAGCAGCCTCACTGCTTTCTGTACTCTCAGCAATAAAAACAAAGGCAGGATAGGTGGGTGTCTCTAAGGCAACATGGTGGGAGAGTTCTCTGCTGTGATGATTTTTAGAGTGAAACCGTTGCTGCCAAGGTAGAGCCCACAGACAGGATGGGTGGGGCAGGTGGAAGAGGGAAGCCATAGGGTGGCTGGGAACATCTTGCCTGTAGCAGGCCTTCCAGTCATTTGTTCATTCCGTTGTTTATTCATTCATTCAGCAAGTATGTATTGAGCAAGTAACATGTGCCAAACACAGAGTAAGAGATGACTGTAACCCAGTCCTTAGTCTCCAGGAGCTTACTAGGCAGCAGGGGAGAAATACACGGCACAGATAATTACAACCCAAGGTCTAAGGTAAAAGAGTAAAGAAAGAATAATGGAACACACAGCTAGATAGATGGTCATTCTTATTGCAAGTCCCAACATCTTAAGTCAATAACTGCCTCAAGTTTATACTAACATTTGGGACAAAAAAAAAAAAAAGGAAGCTGAGAGCATTGTTTGATCATTATTAATGACCATAATCAAACACTAATTTTGAATTTGGAATAACATAGAGAGAGGATGTGCAGAAACTGTCTTTTGCTCAAGAAATTCCTTTATAGGAAAATGGAAATATTTCAACTGGGAGTATTTACAGTACTTTAAGACCCAAATGTTTGATTTCTCTTGAAGTCCCCAAGTGGTGCAGAAGTCCCATTTATAGATGGTGCTGACCAACTGCTGCCTCCCCAAAGGGGCATGAACCTCTCCCCACCTTAAACACCGAAGGAGGACCTACAGAAACCTAACAGTTTGATTTATGTTATTATGTATTTAAAAGCAAAGCAACAGTGGTGGGGTTTTTTTGTGCGTGTGTGTGTGATTTTTTTAATTTCATGAAATGAGCCTTTTGGAGTAAACTGGCCCATCTCCTCATCGAAAGATCAGTTATTATGATACCAAGTAAAGGGCAAAGAATCATTTCTAAGAGTTTTGTTTGAAGTCCCCAAAACACAAGTTGACGTCAGCTTCTTCCTGTCTCAGAGCATTGTGAGTTTCCCGGGAGTTTTGGGGTGATAGTGATGACTTTACAAGAGGTTGCTCATCTGACACCTTTCCTGGCTGTGGCCAACAATGTCTTGGCTTCCCCGGCTGATGAAAATGGGCACAGCCTTCAAACCCAACTGAGCCTCTCTGTGGTATCTGTTTCCGGCCCCTGTGGTAATGACACCTCTGTTCAGAGCCTGATTTAGAATAAAAGGATCTTTGTAAAAAGAAAACTCCGTATTTTAAGTGGAAAGCAAAACAAGCAATTACACACACACACACACACACACACACACACACACACACACCAAAACCATTATAAAATAAAAGGGTAATCTTCTCAGACATCCTACTAACACCCAAGAGAGCACAGAGACCGCAAAGGGTTAGCTCTCGGTATTCAAGCATTTTTTCATTTATTTCACTTTTGGCTTTCACTGCATTTCATTCATCAGGCCGTGAATTTCACTTTCCCTCTCCCAGGGAGTTTGGCATTTCCCATCTCTGGTCTGGGTTTGCCATAGGCTG
Organism: Lasiurus borealis; assembly: GCA_004026805.1. Taxonomy (NCBI): domain Eukaryota; kingdom Metazoa; phylum Chordata; class Mammalia; order Chiroptera; family Vespertilionidae; genus Lasiurus; species Lasiurus borealis. Next base: position 37,946 of record PVJN01018204.1, read on the forward strand.
GGGCAGGAGGAAGAATAGGACAGGCTGCCTGAGCACCCTCCTTTCCTCCTCTTCATGTGGTAGTAATTGCAACTCTGGAGCCTTTCTGTGGGCCAGCCATGCCTCAAGCTAAACACTTTTAATGTATTATTTTGCTGAATCCTCAGAACAACCCTATGAGACAGGTACCATAGTTATAACCCCCATTTTACAGGTGAAGAAATAGATTGTGAGGCCCAAGATAGCAGTAGAAGTGGGCTATCTGTCCATCCTTGTATAAGGAAAGCAACTATCCCATGGCTTATATGCAAGCCAGCCTCCCATCTCTCATTTGAAGTCATTCTTTGATTTATCCCCAAATTAATCTCCCCTGAAAGCAAAATTCATGATGACTTTTCACTGATTAAAGAACTCAAATCATTGTCCACTGCCTATAGGACACATTTCCAAAGCCTGGCATCTAATATTCTTACCTGGATGTCTGCAGAGGACACCAGCTCCATGTAACCCTGCCAGCAGCTCTCCTCCTATTCTTCATCTGTGGTTTCAAAGCTTGGCTCCTAGGGAAGCCTTATATTCGCCGCCCCCCTCCCCTTTTTACTGGAATAATCTTCCACACCTCAGCTGCCTACTTGGAATTCTGACCACTGAAAAACATCTTGGGAGAGCAGAAAAGGCTCATGAATTAGGGAACCTATAGGCTTGAATTCAGACCGTAGCTTGGACTTGTATGACTATTTTCTTTAAACCAATCACTGCGTGCCCTTTTCTGCAGGCACTAGCAGGGTGGTGGGATCTGATGGGCACAGTATGGTAAGCACTGTCTAAAGAAATGGCAGGGTAGCTACCATAAAACCAAGGCTGGGGAGGGTCCCGAAGGTTTTCTAGAGAAAAACGACAATGAGGGAGACCTGCAGAAGAAGCAAGAGTCAAGAAGGTAGAAACTAAGTTTTAAGTTCAGCGTGAGCAAGGCCAAAGACAAAAGACATAGTGAGTTCTGAGAGCTGCACATAGTTCTACCAGGCCAGAACATTCAGGTACACAGAAGAGGTGGAGACATTTGAAGCTGGGTGTGAGCTATATCACAAAGCATTGCCAAATACAGGGGTAAGCTCTGTATCCTGAGAGGAACAGAATACCACAGAGCAGTCTTAGGCAAGGTTGGGATATGATCAGGAAAGTTGGCACTGTCTCCATTGTGAATGATAAGCAGCAGATGGGATGGGAGTCAGGAAATGGCAGACCCCAAAGTTAGGTTGCTGGGCTGCTGGGTGAGTTGAGAGTGGATGGTAGGCAGCTTTCTTTCTTTCTTCCTTTCTTTCTTTCTTCCTTCCTTCCTTCCTTCCTTCCTTCCTTCCTTCCTTCCTTCCTTCCT
>PVJN01018205.1:0-22555 GCA_004026805.1 Lasiurus borealis
GTGGTCAAAAATGTGAAGTTTAAAGGACACAAATTTCAGATGTTATTCAGTAATTTGAGGGCTGGCAAATGATCACGAAGCCACACATCTCTGGCCTTTTCTTCTTCAGAGATGTGTTATTCACGTGACCTGGTACTCTTTCTCTAAGAACCTTTTAAAACCTTATCAAGCAATGTACCATACTACCGATGGGGCAAATAAAATGAATTTATACTTGCACTATTAATAGGCGTTAGAAATGAAATATTTAGTTGTGATTCAGTATGCAAAAGGAAACTTGAAAACAATGAAAAATAATGCACATAATTCAATCTTGTAATATATTTTCCTGAGGTATTCACATGCCTATAACAAAAAGAAATAATTTTTCCTCTTGAATCACCTTATTCAAGCCAGCTCCATTAATTCATTCTGTGCATCCCTTTGAAGCAGGGCTCTGCTTGGAAAGCTCTGGGCACACAGCCACTCTTTTGGAAATATCATGACTTGTATCTCCATCTAATCAAGTTCATCTTCTTGGGGAGAATATACAAAAGGCTTTATCTTTGCTTCTACGTATCTTACCAGCCTCCTCTTCCTATTAAACTACTAGGCCTTATTTATTCAGCTCATAAATAACGGAGCAGAATAGAAATAATAAGGTACTGATGGGAAATTGTGTTTTTCCACATCATGACTGAAGATAAGTTATCTGAGACAACTTTTCAGAAGCCAATTTCAGTATAATGGTTCAACCCAAAATCCAAAGAAAAGAAGTCATTTTTTTTTTTCACATAATGCTGCCATGATTAGGAGTGATTATTTCCTCTTTACGTTGATAACACCTAATCCTTAATCCTCCTTGTGAGATTGGCTTTAGCATCTGAAAATAATGGACATTTCTGAAAATGTGCTCTGGCACCTGGGAGCTCTTCAGTCTTAGGCAACTTATTTTAGTTTTTGGGTATTCTCTGGGTTAGTAAAATGGGGACACCGCCACATATTTCACAGGGTTATAACGGGGAAGAATGAAGTGATCTGTGTAAGACACTCACCAAATGCCTGGCAAACAGCTGGTGGGCAGATGTTCGTGACTCTCCCTCCCGAAGCTCTGTGGTGAGGCCAGCTCTTGGCTTGGTGGGGGCTTCCTCTGGGAAACTTTTCTTTTCTTTTCTTTTTTTAAATTTTTTTATTGATTAAGGCATTTGGGAAACCTTTCTTGGCACTCCCTACCCCTCCTGACCAACTTAGTCAAGTTTTCTTTCCCTTCTTTTTGTGTGTGTGACCTTTAATAGCACTATTTAGAACACAGTGTGGTGATTGTTTATTTCATTTCTCCCTGACTAGACTGTAAACCCTCAGAAATTGGGAAATTTAGGGAGTTTCATTTTCAGGGAGGTAGAATAGCATAGAGATTAAGGGTGTGGCTTGAACCCAAATTTCTTGGGTTTGAATCCAACTCTGCTGTGCCTGCTGCATGGTCCTGAGCAATTTACTTGATCTCTTTGTGCCTTGTTTTCTCATTTGAGGAATGGATATGACTCCAGTACTGACACATAGGGTGAGGATTAAATGAAATAGTTCTGATAAAGTTGTGGATACACACCTGGCACATAGCCAACACTCCATAAATGTTAGTTATTTCAAGGACAGTTTTGAAGCCACCACAGTGCCTGCCTGAGACAATTGTCCTAAAGGAACTGCTGTGTGAAATGACTGGACAGAGTAACCAAAGGGAGAACATTTACTGTCTAGATGGGTCAGTATATCACAGAGAATAGTAATTTGAGATGGTCTTCATAAAATCAGAAGTTACACATAAAAACATTCTTATTAAAAATTCAAATATAGAATTATATCAAGTAAGAACAGAAAGTTCCCATTCATACTCTTTCTTGGTTTTTTAAAAATATATTTTTATTGCTTTCAAAGAGGAAGAAAGTGGGAGAGATTGAAACGTCAATGATGAGAGAGAGTCATTGATTGGCTGCCTCCTGCATGCCTCACACTGGGGTTTGAGCCTGCAATCTGGGCATGTGTCCTGACCGGGAATGGAACCATGACCTCCTGGTTCATAAGTTGACACCCAACACTGAGCCACACTGGCTGGGATCCTCCCCAGTTTCTCACCACTCTATACATACCAATGTTATGTTTGATGTGCAGCTTTCCAACTTTTATTATTTTCTGCATTTATAGCTTACTCTTCGTGTTTCAGGTGTGTGCCTTCATGCCCATAGTCTGAAAACCAAAATCTACCACCCATTCACCCAAAATGTTAGAGATTAATTAAGCAATTAGAATTTATTAGGAATTAATTCCAAGTTAAGGTAGAAACTTACTACTAGCTACTCATTTTAAAAGTAACCGCTTTATGCCTGAAGCACATCTTTCATTTTCTCTTCAGGATGATTCATGTGCAGAGAAAGGAGACTGCCCTTGTTTGGAGATAATGGAAAGAATGCCTGTCCAAAGATTCTCTCCCACCTCTCTGTCCTGCGCAATGTTCTTTTTAGAGCTGACTTTCTCCGAGTTAAGGTATTATTACTGCCAGAAAGCCCTTGTGAAGCTGCAGTAAGCAGAGTTCCCAGACAAGGCAGCTTACGGGAAGGGAGGGCCCCGAGGTTCCAGGGAAGCTCTGTTCATGTCAGAGTCTGGCCTTTAGCCTGTGCTGCTCAAGACATCAGAGACCCAGCGCTGACTCAGAGCGTTAACCCTCCTGGATCCTGCTCCTTGGTTTTGCCATGCCCTGGTTCTGCAGGGAAAGCTCCCGTGGATAGACTGCTTTCCTATTTTGAAAAACCAGCAGGAGGAGCTCTTGGATGAGCCGAGGAGATAGCTGTTCTTTGATAATACTGTACAGTTTTATTTTTTTTAAATTTTTTTTTGGGCTGACACAAAACTTTACTGTCAGGGTCTGCAGTACCTCAGGAGGGTCCTCGTTGGGCTCCTCTAAGGCATTCAATAATATCAGTAATTAAATAGCGACGCTCATCCTCCAGTCGGAATGTACAACAGAGGTCTCATTGTGCCATGTAAGGGTCCCATGAGGCCTGGTACCCCAGAGGTGCAGTGGGTGGGGGGGTGGGGTGTTCCTTGATGCAGAGGGGTTAAGACCACAAGGGAAAAGGAAGAGGAGGAATGGGGGCCTGGAGGCAGCTGGGCTGGTCCATCACATCCAGGAATCCGGCTCCACCCTTGGGCTGACTGAGTGCAGGGCATGCCAGGCCCCGGGCACCATGGGTTCAGATGGACGGCGGGAAGCCGCGAGGCGTGGGAATTTGTGAGGTTTTCCGGTCTGACTGTGTGTCCACCGGCCCTGTGCCCAGGTCCTTGGGGGGCTCAGGGCCAGCCAGGTGACTCCCAGATGCATCTGGCTGCCCCCCTTCTCCCCCCAGGGCAGGGACTGCCTTCATCGGAAGAGCTGGACAGGGCTGGACCCTGGCACCCGGGCAGCCCATTGGCCATCCGGCCAGAGTCTCCTAGTCGGCCACACTCGCCACCCAGGACACTGAGGGTGGAAGAGGAGGAGCTGGAGGAACAATAGGCTGAGTCAGAGCCTGGAGCGTCTGGGGCCCCAGCCAGGTCAGGGGCTGGTCCAGTGGGGGTTCCACCAGTAGTAGCCTCAAGGGCTCGGGCCCTGGCCAGGAGCTCCTCCTCCAGGCCCCGGAACAGTTGCTGTTCATGCTGTGGGCCAAGCTGCAAGGAGCTGCGGAAGAGCTGGCAGTTGTGGTGCCCAACTCTGGACTAGGGCTGGAGACCCGGGGAGGCCGGAGGGATGGAGGGGGTGGGTGCTGCAGGGTTGCGGGCACGGGGATGCCTGAGCCCCCACTGGCCCTACCCCGAGGCACCCAAGAGTGCTGCCCTTCTCTGTCTCTATGCACAAGCAATATAGCCAGCTTCTCCCGCCGGGTGGGGCTGGGGGGTGACAGCTGGGCTCTCCTGACTCCAGGGGCCTCCTGGAGCCGCCCCTCGGGACTGGCTGCGAGGGACAGGGGGTCGTCTCGGGGAGGCTGGGGTGCCTGTGGTCAGCCGACGGCTGGGCCGCTCCCTCTGGGCACCAGTGCCCGAGTCATCACTTCGGGCACCCAGGGGGCCACTCTGGGCTGAGGAGGCTGAAGAGTCGCTGTCCCCAGAGCAGCGTCGGGAGCTGGGATGAGGGTGTGTGTGTGTGTGTGTGTGTGTGTGTGGGGGGGGGGGGGGGGGGGGGGGGGGCAGCTGATCCCGGGCCCTGAGTGGGATCTCAGGCCCCTCTTTTGAGCTTCCTAGGCTCATGGTGTCACCTCTGGCCGGGAGCCTCGCTGCTCTCCCCCTGGGGCTGGGCTGCCAGCTGGGGGCTGGGAGTGGGTGACACCCGCTGTGGGGAGAATGTCTGGGTCCCGGCTGGGTGGGCGGTGGGCTGTGGAGGAGCAGCGACAAGGGTCGTGTTGTCCAGGGAGTGCTCCAGGGAGTCCCAGCTTCCACCCACAAGGACCATCACTTGGCTCCACAGCACCCGTGCGAAGAGGAGCAGCCTGGAGCCTCCCACACGGTACTGGCCCTCGGAGACCTTGATCATGGAGACTGGTCTGGGCAGGTGCAGTGGCCCAGGATCTCTCGCAACAGCTCGTCCAAGTTGCGCAGGTCCTTGGGCGATAAGGAGCCCTCGGGTGGGAGCCCCTGGTGCAGCGGCAGTTTCGGGGGTGCCCTCCTCATCCTCAGCAGCCGGGCCGTGGGGGGCCGAGGGTGCAGCGCGCAGCTCCTGCTCCATCTCCTGCTCAACATGCACCAGGCGAGGGGCCAGCAGGCCGAGGGGGGCCCCGCGTGCCGCGCCCCCTCCAGCAGGCAGAGCACCACGCTCTGCTCCTTCTGGCACAGCACCGGGTCCTCAGTCTCGAACATGAGCACCGTGGGCACCCCCATCTCCATCCGTCACCCACCGGTGAAGGTGGCCATGAAGGAGCCCGGCGCCAAGCTGTGAGCCTGGAAGGCCACACATCAGGCCAGACAGGCAGCAGCCAAAGTGGGGCAGCCTCAGTGACGGCGCTGGCATGTTGGCACGGAGTGGTGCCTGTGGCCAGTCCCAGCAGGAAGTCACCCCCCTCACCGGGCAGACCCAGGCCGCACAAGGCATTGAGCCACTCGGCCAAGCCCTCCTTCATGGCCTCCACACAGGCCTCACCCTCTTGGCTGCCGAGCCTGCAATGCTCACCACTGGGTGGGTCTGCCAGGCCCAGGCCAGCAGAGTCACGGTGGGCAGGGACCCAGTCAGGGATTGCTGAGGATGCGACAGGTACTCAACATATCCTAAGCCACCCACCACCTGTATCCACCTGCCATTTCAGGCCAAACGACTGCTTTTGAGCCCTGGCTGTGAGAAATTGCTCTGGACTTCAGTTTCCTCATCAGTGAAATGGGCACAACAATATCACCTTCCTCCTCAGACCTCATGGGATTTCGTGTCCATAAATGTTTGCTGTTTGGCTCTTGGAGGGTGGGGAGGGGATTGGGGGACCTGGTTGAGTCCTCTTTCCCAGGCAGGAGGTGGGGCCCTAGAGAGAGGACACCTCAGCCACAGACACACAGTGGACAGGAGAGGAGCCCAGGCCCTGACTCCGCAGGGGTTTGTTCCACTGCTGGGGAAGATGCCCCCGACACCTCCTCCTCTGGCAAGGTCCCAGGCCTCCTTCAGGCCCTTCCCGAAGGACTGTGTCATTTTCACAAGGACTCAGCAGGAACTGTAACCTCACTGCCGGTGGCCAGGGCTGAGCGGGCTGTGACAATGATCTTCCCCCATTATTTTTAGACAGAGTAGAAGAGAAGAAAGGGGAACAGAGATATACAGGTGATAGATAGATAGATAGGTAGATGATAGATAGAAAGATAGAGAGAAACATCCACGTGAGAGAGATAATAGGGAATGAACTAGCAATCCAGGTATGTGCCCTTGACCTGGAAGTAAGCTGACCGATGTTCTAACAACTGAGCAACACCAGCCAGGACACTAATGAAATCTTTTAGTTTTTATAATATGTTACTACTTTTATTTGCCTATATATTTACATGATCATTAAACCAAGGGTTAGTGCTTAAATGTCATTTTTATTTAGGACAATGCATTTTATACTGAGAATTCAAGGACCCCCCCCCCCTACTTGATTATAATAAGTTGTGAAACCTCATTGGTTGAAATCTAGTTAGATGCTATTGTTCTCTCTCTTCTTCTTTTTTTATTTTTTTTAAAGATTTTAAAATTTGTTTTTATTTATATTTTTATTTTTGAAAATCAAATATTTATATTGAATCAAGCATTCTTTTTTTAAAGAAAGACGATTTTAAGTATAACAATGTTACATACAATAAACATTAATATTTCAAGAAAAAAGATTTTAAATGTAATAACATTACCAAAATTACTAACATAGTATATTATAATATATAATATATAACAGGGTTGCTTCTATTATATTCTAAAAATAGAGGCCTGGTGCACGAAATTTATGCATGGAGGGGGGTGGTCCCTTCAGCCCAGCCTGCACCCTCTGCAATCCAGGACCCCTCGGGAGATGTCTGACTGCTGGTTTGGCAGTCAGACATCCCTCTCACAATCCAGGATTGCTGGCTCCTAACTACTCACCTGCTTGCCTGCCTGATTGCCCCTAACTGCCTCTCCCACTGGCCTGGTTGCTGGCCTGGTTATCCCAACTACCCATCTTCCCCCCTCCCCTGCCAGCTTGGTTGTCCCTCACTGTTCCCCTGATGGCCTGGTTGGCCCTCACTGCCCTCATCTCCCCGCTCCCCCCGCCAGCCTGATCACCCCCAACTGCCTCCTCTGCTTGCCTGGTTGCACCATGTAGCCTGCTGGTCAGTTGTTTGGTTGTCCCTTGCTAATCCCCTGACAATCTTGTCACCCTACGCAACCTGCTGTTACTGTGAGGGCATCGTGACCAATTTGCATATTACCTTTTTATTAGTATAGAGTTTTTTTACCCTCTGGTTCTATTTTGGTTCATCAGTTTATGTTGTTCATTATATTTCACAAATGAGTGAGGTCATGTGATATTTATCTTTCTTCAACTGGTTTATGTCCCTTAGCATAATGCTCTCCAGGTCCATTCATGCTGTTGTAAATGGTAAGAGTTCCTTTTTTTTATAGCAGCATAGTATTCCATTGTATAGATGTACCACCATTTTTAAATTCACTTTAATCTGCTGATGGGCACATAGGCTGTTTCCAAATCTTAGCTATTGTAAGTTGTGCTGCTATGAATATAGGAGTGCATATTCTTTCTGATTGGTGTTTTTGATTAATCTTGGGATATATTCTTAGAAGTGGGATTACTGGGTCAAATGGGAGCTCCATTTTTAATTTTTTTTTTATTGTTCCATAATCTGCATTATCCTTTTTAAGGCTTTTAAAAAAAAAAATTAAATCTTTATTATTCAGATTACTACATTCGTTTGTCTTTTTTCCCCTCCATAGGTCCCCTCCACCCGGCTCCCACCCCTCCCTCTACCCTTACCTCCACCCAATTGATGAATCCATAGGTGTGATTTTTGTCTAGTCACTCCCTGTACACCCCTCCCCCATTACCCGCTGAGAATTATCAGTTCACGCCCTTTCTGTGCTCCTGATTCTATTATATTCACCAGTTTATTCTGTTGATCAAATTTTTAATTCACTTGTTGATAGATATGTATTTGCTCATAATTTTTTATCTTTTATCTTTTTCTTCTTCCTCTTCTTAAAGAGTACCTTTCAGCATTTCATATAATACTGGTTTGGAGTTAATGAACTCCTTTAGCTTTTTCTTGTCTGTGAAGCTCTATCTGCCCTTCAATACTGAATGATAGCTTTGCTGGATAGAGTATTCTTGGTTGTAGGTTCTTGCTATTTATCACATTGTATATTTCTTGCCACTAACTTCTGGCCTGCATCGTTTCTGTTGAGAAATTAGCTGACAGTTGTATGGGTGCTCCCTTGTAGGTAATGAACTGTTTTTCTCTTGCTGCTTTTAATATTCTCTGTCTTTTGCTCTTGGTATTTTAATTATGAGGTGTCTTGGTGTGGTCCTCTTTGAATTCCTTTTATATGGGGTTCTGTGTGCTTCCTGGACTTGTACATCTATTTCTTTCACCAGATGTGAGAAGTTTTCAGTCATTATTTCTTTAAATAGGTTTTCAGTATCTTGCTCTCTCTCTTCTTCTGGCACCCCCACAATTCTGATGTTGGTACGCTTGAAGCTGTCCTGAGGCTCCTTACGTTATCTTCACATTTTTGGATTCTTTTCTCTTCTTGCTTTTCCAGTTGAGTGTTTTCTGCTTCTTTATATTTCAAATTTTTTGACTTGATTCTTGCCTTCCTCTAGTCTGCTGTTAGGACTCTGTATAATATTTTTTATTTCAGTCAGTGTCTCTAGTTGGTCCTTTTTTATCTCCTCTTGGGACTTGATAAATTTATCCATCTTTTCTAGCATATTCTTGAAAAACCTTATAAGCGTGGTTTTGAACTCTATATCCAATCTTTTTTTTCCCCTCCTTTTCTTTTGTTTGTGATCCCTTTCCTTGTCTTGGCATTTTCACTATGCCGGGGAAACTTCTGTGTTGAATTCAGCCTTATGATACCAGACTTGCAAAACTGAAGAAGCCTTTGTTGAACTTGGGGTGGGTGGAGTCTCAGGGCTTAAGGTACCGCCTTGCCTTCCAGTCGGCCTGTCCTCCATGGCCCCTGAGTCTCACATGACTGGGTAATCGCTGGAACGGTCCTTGTGCGTGCGCACCTGCAGTGTCTCTAGACCACTGCCTTTCCATCTCCCCTGCGCACCATGACCCTATGAGTCTAGATCCCCAGGGTTTCGCCCGAAGCAGGGGCTTAGTGGAGTCAGAAATGGCACTTTCCCGCCCACTTGCGAAAGCCAGCGGCACAATCAGCAATCTGTCCTCTGCACAGTGCTGTGCGAGCCACCAGACCTCTGATCTTTTGCAACTCCCCTAAATTTCAGTGCATCTCTCCCTTTTCACAGTCCAAACTCCCCCCGTATGAGTTTCGGCTGGATCTGGGGTTTAGTGTAGTAGGATAAGGGGTTCAATGCCGTTGAGAGTCTCCGTTTCCCTCCCACCAGAGAAAGCCAGCCAGGTACTCCACACCCGCTCTCTCAGCGTGTGTGTTTCCATACCTCAGCTTTCTGCAGCTCCTCTGGGTTTCTGTGAGCCCCTCTCTTTCCTTCTAGCTGTAGAACTTACACTCAGCCAGCTTTCCTGTGGTTCTGGATGATGTCCGTTCTGTCTTTTAGTTGTAGTTTTGAAATTGTTGTGTGAGGCAGCAGTGTAGGTGTTCACCTATGCCACCATCTTGGATTCTCCTGGTTTCTCTCTTAAAGGAGAGCCTGACATTGGCTTGCTGGTAGGGAATTTTATTTTGGGAAACAAACGGAGAGGAAACTGGAAATAGTGAAATAGGTGGAAACAAAGTGTTACTGAGCTGGCTGACCACAGTAGGAAACAAGGGTTTAGTGACACTGGGAACTCCTTAGAAGTTGTGTAGGACACCCCTCAGATTTTCCCAGTTGAGATATGGAGGTGAGCAATACACAATCACTTGAATAAGGATTGTCCCTGGAGGTGTTAACTTCCTTCACTTCCAAATTTATGTAAGAATCGGAATGTCAGAGTGACTCTTGGTGCCCCCTAACAGAGGCAGAGAACCCCAATAGAAAGCTAGAGATATTGGTGCAGCTGTCAGTTTTTATCTGCTGGTTGCCATGGCCAAGGCTGGAGTAAAAAAGTGGGCCAAGAGGATGTGAGATAAGGCAGAAAAGGAGTGTGATAACACAGCCATACGCTCATGGACCTTATTGTCTAGTGGTAGATTCAGACAATAAGCTACTACAAACAATACAATGTGAGACAATAAGACAAAAGGAGAGTCTATCAGCTAGAACTGTGTTGGGCTACACATAACAAAAACTCAAGAGTTGTAACAAGAAGTCCTAAGGAAGGCACTTCAGGGCTAGTATTAAGGCTCAAGGAAGTCATGCAGTGCCAGACTCCAGGCTCCATCCAACTTCCTGCTCTTCCATCCTTAGTGTCTGGCTTTCATCCCAATAGATTGTTCTAATTCTGGATGCTTCTTTAAGTCAGACCCCATAGAATTCTACTTAATATAATTGATCAAAGTGGGCCATATGATCATTATTGGCTCAAGGGAGTCTGGAAAGTTGAATACTTTTAATGACACATTGTACTCTGAACAGAGTTATTCTGTTAGTAATAAAGAAGGGAGAAAGGATACCGAGTAGGCAACTTATAGTTTCTGCCTTAGAAGTTCAGAGTGCTGAAGGAGTATAAAGGAAGGAACCAAGGTCTGGACTAGGGTAGAGGAAAGTTAGTTAAAGAAAGCTCTTGAAGATGACTTTTGAGCTAGGTTTTGAAAGATGAGTTAGCCAAGTAAAGAATATGTGAGTTTGTATATGATGTCAAGAGGCAGGAAGGGGATGAGTGGAAAGACAATCTAGACATTATGTAGAAGAACATGGGAATATCAAAAAATTATATCATTTAAGAAAAATTTCAGAGATACATCATGTCTAGAGAATTAAGTGCAAATGGGTAGTGATGAGGTATAACTCTGACAAGTCTAGAACCTGACTGAACTATAAAGGGCCTTATAGGCCATAATGATAAATTTGAATTTTATCTGGATGATTATGGAAAGTTGTGGAAGTATTTTAAACAGGCAGGTGATGTGCTAAAATCTGTTATCGAAGAAACAGCGGTATGGAACTGACCTTACAAGGATAGAGATAAGAGGACAGATTAAAAAAAATTTGGAGACAGAATTGATGGGACTAGGTGACAACTATGTGATGCAATTTCTCTAACCCAGCAACATAGGAGGAGAGAAGATTTTGAGAGTAAGATGATGTAGGGATATGCTGAGGTGAAGGCTCCTATGGGTCAGTCAAGAGGTGATGCCCAGTATGTAGTAAGAATGTTGGAACTGGAACCTTCGCAAGAGATGAGCTGAAATTGTAGATTGGAGGTCATCGACGTAGAAGTGGCAACCGAAGCCTGGAGCATGGGTGAGGGTCTTCAAATGGAGAGGGTATAGAAGAGCATTGGAGACAGTACCATAGGGTGCACCAACACTTAGAAGCTGGATAGAAGATGAGCCACAAAAGAGACAGAGAAGGAGGGGAAAGAGATACTAGTCCCTCCAGGAGAGAGTGATGTAGTAAAAGCCAAGAAGGTGGGAGATTCAGCATTTGGTATAGTGGCTAATAACATTAGCTTCAGAGTCACCGAGCCCTCATGTCCAGACTATCTTCTACTCATTATTAATTGTATGATCCATATCAAATTTACTTAGCCTCTCTATTCTTCAGTCTGTTTCCTCATTTTAAAAATGAGGTTCATAATAGACTTAACCTCAGCATTATCTTGACCATTAAATGAGATGATGTATAAAAACTGCTCAGGACTGTGCCTGGCTCAGAGAAAGTTCTTTTTTTAAAAAAATATATATTTTATTGATTTTTTTACAGAGAGGAAGGGAGAGAGATAGAGACAGAGAGACATCGATCAGCCACCTCCCGCACGTCCCCCACCAGGGATGTGCCCGTAACCAAGATATATGCCCCCAACCGGAATCGAACCTGGGACCTCTCAATCAGCAGGCCAACACTCTATCCACTGAGCCAAACCGGTTTTGGCTGGAGAAAGTTCTTAAAGAATGGTAGCTTTCATATTAATATGATATTAGAAGTGTCTCTTCAAGAGTGTCAGGAGGTTCAGATAGGTTAGAAGAATGACATAAAAGGGTTGGAAAACATCCATTGGACTATGATTCAAGGAGTCATTGGGAGCCTTGAAGAGCTTCAGTGGCATGGTGGAGTCAGAAGCCAGAATGGCAGGGGAAGGGGAGGAGAAGGACCTGAGGGAGTAAATGGGTTGTGAAGAGGTAGATGATGATGGGTTTATCAGGTTTATTATACAGGGGTAGATAAAAGTAGATTTACAGTTGTGAGTTTATGAGTTTATTAATTAATTCTTGTATTATAACTATAAACTTACTTTTGCTCACCCCTGCACTTTTTTGGATGTTTAAAAGTTTCACAATAAAAAAATCAAAAGAGGATTGAATAAAGAACATTGATTGTAAAATTATTTTACTTTTCCTCCAAAATATTTAACACATGAGAGAAACAGCAGAAGCCTTGGTGAGGAGGATGGCTCAGGTTTTGCCTGATGGGAGAAGCTGGCTATTCCCCAAGTAGGATGATTTCCAGAGTTATGATGTTGCCAAAGGGAAACTCAATTTTTGTATTTATCAATTAAGCTCAGAGTATGCATGTATTGATCCCCACACCAGTGTGTACTTTGGAGTCAGACTGGTGTATTCAAATTCTGACTCTGCCACTTGCAAACTGAAATCTTGGATGACTAACCACTTTGTGCCTCAGTTTTATAAATTTATAAAAGAAGAATAATAGCCCCTATCTCATATGGTTGTTATAAAGAATACATGAGCAAATACATATAGGGTGCTTAGAACAGTGTTGGAGATTAAGTGTTCAAAAAATATATTTATTTTAAATACAATTCAATCATTCTATCTAATCTAAATTTTTACATTTAAAAAGTCTTATATTGAGTGATTTTTTTTTTCCCGAGGAAATTCAGAAGTGGTGTTATCTTTTTTTCTATTATTCTTTTCAGGACTATGGCAATAACTATGTTTCTTTTTTTTAAAAAAATATATTATTTATTTATTTATTTATTTATTTACTTATTTATTTATTTTTCTTAACAGAGAGGGAGAGGGATAGAGAGTTAGAAACATCGATGAGAGAGGAACACTGATCAGCTGCCTCCTGCACACCCCCACTGAGAATGTGCCCTCAACCAAGGTACATGTTCCTGACCGGAATTGAACCTGAGACCCTTCAGTCTGCAGGCTGACACTCTATCCACTGAGCCAAACCGGTTTCAGCAATGATGTTTGTTATGATGAAGTGATATACACCACTTAACTGAGACACCTCACACCATGTTAGTCAGAATAGGATATATTACTATATGCTGCAGTAATGTATTAGCCCCTAAGTCTCAGTGGCCTAATCCGTAAAGCTTTTTTTCCTATTCAAGCTGCACATCCAGTTTGAGTGGGCAGGTAGTGCGGCCAGGCATGTGGGTAGGCTAGTGGTGAGCTCTGCCCTAGAGTCATCAGGGACCAGCCTGACAGCAGTTCCACTGTCTGGAATGTCTCTGTCCTAACAGGGAAAGAGACAGACTGGAGAGAGGTTGGAGAATTGGACACTGCCTCAGCATACAAAGGGAGCAAGTTACTTCGCACATATTATTGGCCATAACCTAGTCACAGGAGGCCTTCTTCCTGTAAGAGAGCTGGGAGGTATCATCTTCTGAATGTCCATTAAGAAAAATAAATCTGTATATGGATGAAGGTGGGCAGTGCTTATCAAAGCACATGGATATTTAGATTGCTAGGGTGGCTGCTCATAGGTGGAGGGGCAATCTGAGGGATCATGGGGCTCACTCTAAGAAACCACAGAGAAGTCACGGAAACTTCTGGGTTCTAGTAAATTTTACTAGGATATATCTGGCCTTTAAATAATGAGGCAAACTAGAGTTAAAACATAATTGCACAATCTGTGGAAGCCCAAAACCTCAAATAGGTGGTTGAAAATGGGCTGAACATTGAAAACAGACTTACTAGAACATGTGGTAGAAGAAAATTGGGAGCACCCATCCTCACTCATGGACCCCAGGAAGAGTTCAGGGCACCGAGGCATCATTTTTTTGGTTAGTAACTTGTCCTTTACTTTAATATTTGGCTTCAGTTGGCAAACAATAACTCTAAGCAATAGCAAACTAATTGCAGTCAGCTGTCCAGCAGTTCAGGTTTTCAGATTTAAATGTAGCCAAATGCTAATTTATTCATTTATGCCTGTCTAACTGCTAAGATATGATAATATACCCTTTCTTGTAAATAGAAAATAGCAACCAAAGTGCCCTTGCCAAGCAGTAGCTCCTCCCCTCCCCAAGAGGCAACTTTAAAATAGGACCTGAATTAGTTTTTAGTATTTACACAAAAAGCTGATTTTCTTCTTTTATTTTATTTTAATTAATTCTTTATTATTCAGATTATTACATTTGTTTCTCTTTTTTTCCCCTCCATAGCTCCCCTCCACCCGGCTCCCACCCTTTCCTCTAACCTTACTTCCTTCCCGTTGACCTCATCCATAGGTGTATGATTTTTGTCCAGTCTCTCCTTGTACACCCCCTGAGAATCATTAGTCCACTCCCTTTCTGTGCTCCCGAGTCTATTATATTCACCAGTTTATTCTGTTGATCAAATTTTTAATTCAGCCGAGACCGGTTTGGCTCAGTGGATAGAGCATCGGCCTGCAAACTGAAAGGTCCCACTTTTGATTCCAGTCGGGGACATGTACCTTGCTTGCGGGTATAACTCCAGTAGGGGGTGTGCAGGAGGTGGCTGGTCGATGTCTCTCTCTCTCATCAATGTTTCTGACTTTCTATCCCTCTCTCTTCCTCTCTGTAAAAAATCAATAAAAATATATTAAATTTTTTAAAATTCACTTAATTTTTAGATTCACTTGTTGATAGATATGTATTTGTTGCTCATAATTTTTTATCTTTTACCTTTTTCTTCTTCCTCTTCTTAAAGAGTACCTTTCAGCATTTCATATAATACTGGTTTGGAGTTGATGAACTCCTTTAGCTTTTTCTTCTCTGTAAAGCTCTTTATCTGCCCTTCAATTCTGAATGATAGTTTTGCTGGATAGAGTATTCTTGGTTGTAGCTTCTTGTTATTCATCACATTGAATATTTCTTGCCACTCTCTTCTGGCCTGCATCATCTCTGTTGAGAAATCAGCTGACAATCATATGGGTGCTCCCTTATAGGTAATGAACTGTTTTTCTCTTGCTGCTTTTAATATTCTCTCTTTGTCTTTTGCTCTTGGTATTTTAATTATGATGTGTCTTGGTGTGGTCCTCTTTGAATTCCTTTTATATGCTTCCTGGACTTGTAAGTCTATTTCTTTTACCAGATGTGGGAAGTTTTCAGTCATTATTTCTTTAAATAGGTTTTCAGTATCTTGCTCTCTTTCTTCTTCTGGCACCCCTATAATTTTGGTGTTGGTATGCTTGAAGCTGTCCCAGAGTCTCCTTACATTATCTTCACATTTTTGGCTTCTTTTTTCTTCTTGCTTTTCCAGTTGAATGTTTTCTGATTCTTTATATTTCAATTTTTTGACTCGATTCTTGCCTTTCTCTAGTCTGCTGTTAGGTCTCTGTATAATATTTTTTATTTTAGTCAGTGTATGTTTAATTTCTAGGTGGTCCTCTTTCATCTCTAGTTGGACCTTTTCCATCTCTAGTTGGTCCTTTTTCATCTCCTCTTGGCTCTTGCTAAGTTTATCCAACTTTTTTTAGCATATTCTTGAAAAACCTTATAAGCGTGGTTTTGAACTCTATATCCAGCTGTTTGTTTTCCTCCATTTCTTTTGTTTGTGATCTCTTCCTTTGTCTTGGCATTTTCACTATGCCGGGAGAACTTCTGTTTTGGATTCAGCCTTATGATACAAGACTTGCAAAACTGCAAAAGCCTCTCTGTTGAGCTTGGGATGGGTTGAGTCTCAGGGATTAATGGACCACCTTGCACTTCCTGTCAGCCCTGTCCTCCATGGCCCCTGAGTCTCACGTGACTGGGTAATCGCTGGAGAGGTCCCTGTACGCACACTCTCGCAGTACCTCTAGACTGCTGCCTTTCTGGCTTCCCTGTGCTCCAGGACCATATGAATCTGGGTCTCCAGGGTTTCGCACAAAACTGGGGTTTAGTGGAGTTAGAAGTGGCGCAGTTGGGAGGCTGTCTCCTGCCCACTTATGAAAGCCAGCGGCACAATCAGCAGTCGGTCTTCTGCACACAGTGCTGTGCATGCCGCCTGATTTCTGTCCTTTTGTGACTCCCCTAAATTTCCGTGTACTTCTCCCTTTTCACAGTCCAAACTGCCCCGTATGAGTTTCAGCTGGACCTGGGGTTTTGTGTCATAGGATAAGGGGTTCAATGCCATTGGGAGTCTCCGTCTCCCTCCCGCCAGAGAAAGTAAGCCAGGCACTTCGGCACCTGTTCTCTCCACACATGTGTCTCCGTACCTCAGCTTTTTGCAGCTCTCTGGGTCTCTGTGAGCCCCTCTCTTTCCTTCTAGTTGTAGAATTTCCACTCAGCCAGCTTTTCCGTGTTTCTGGATGATGTCCATTCTGTCTTTTTAGTTTTGAAATTGTTGTGTGAGGCAGCAGTGTAGGTGTTTACCTATGCCGCCATCTTGGATTCTCCTGATTTTCATTTAAAAATATTTTTATTGATTTCAGAGAGAAAGGAAGAGGGAGAGAGAGATAGAAACATCAATAATGAGAGAGAATTATTGATCAGCTGCCTGCTGGACACCCTCTACTGGGGACCCAGACTGCAACCTGGCATGTGCCCTTGATTGGAATTGAATCTGGAACCCTTCATCACACTGAGCTCTATCCACTGAGCAAAACTGGCTTGGCCAAAAAAAGCTTTTTTTCAAAACAATTTTTAAAAGCATTAAAATAACCTTGGTTGCAGGCTCCTCACAAGCCCGGTGCATGTAGGAGGCAACCAATCAATGTGTCTCTCTCACATTGATGTTTCTCTCTGTCTTTCCCTATCACTTCCACTCTCTTATTTAAAAAAAAAATATATTTTATTTTATTTTTTTTTACAGAGAGGAAGGGAGAAGGATAGAGAGTTAGAAACATCGATGTGAGAGAAACATCATTCAGCTGCCTCCTGTTCACCTCCCACTGTAGATGTGCCTGCAACCAAGGTACATGCCCTTGACCAGAATTGAACCTGGGACCCTTCAGTCCGCAGGCCGATGCTCTATCCACTGAGCCAAACAAGTTAGGGGTCTCTCTCTCTCTCTCTCTCTCTCTCTCTCTCTCTCCATTTTTCAAAATAAGGGAGAGAGATAGAGAACTAGAAACATTGATGAGAGAGGAACATCGATCAGCTGCCTCCTGCACACCCACTACTGGCGATGTGCCTGAAACTAAGGTACATGTCCCTGACCAGAATCGAACTTGGGACCCTTCAATCCATAGGCCACTGCTCTATCCACTGAACCAAACTGGTTTTGTCCGCTTCTACTCTCTTTAAAAACTAATGGAAAAATATCCTTGGGTGAGGATTTTAAAAAAAAGTTAAAAATATTATTAAAACATGAACATGGAATAAATGAAGTCCTATCAGGGTGGATTGTGTCAGTAGACATTTGAATAATTTCATTATATAACTGAGTTAAGAATTCTTGTGGTGTGGAATCTTCAGAGGATTTGTCTTATCTAAGCAGGGTTCTCCATACTTTGTTGACATAAATCCTTTTTCTTTGTTATTAGAGAATGATGGCAAAGTGAGCACTCCCTGCCCAGTAGGAAGCCTACCAGAGTGATGGTTTGGGGCCTCCTCCCAGAAGGTATTTTACCAGGCCAAACTCCTCAGTGGGCCAATAAATGATGACAACATATTCATCCATTTTTTTTTTCCTTTAAATTGCCTAGAGCATGAGAAGGTAGGGGTCTCAAGAGAGTGTCAAGGTGGTTCATAGGCCATTTACTGCTAAAATGACTATAAACCCCTCTTCTTTCTTTCTTCATTTTTAAAAAAATATTAAAAAAATATATTTTATTGATTTTTTACAGAGAGGAAGGGAGAGGGATAGAGAGTTAGAAACATGGATGAGAAAGAGACATTGATCAGCTGCATCCTGCACGCCCCCTACTGAAGATGTGCCCACAACCAAGGTACATGCGCTTGACCGGAATCAAACCTGGGACCGTTCAGTCCGTAGGCTGATGCTCTATTCACTGAGCCAAACCAGTTTCGGCTCTTTCTTCATTTATAAACATGTGAATTTGGCAACAGCCTAGTCTACATGAAAATCTGAAGCTGATTCCACGGCAAAAATGAGTTGTCACCCTAGCTGACTGTATTTTATGTTTGTTTTTTAAAAAAATTCTCACCTGAGGGCATGTTTTTTATTTTAATTTTAAAATCTTTATTTTTTAAAGTATTAAATAACTCTCCCTTTTCCCTCATTGACCTCTCTCCGGCTCCCCCCAGCCCCCAGCATATGCCCTCATCCCCCCCTGCCCGTCTCCGTCTTGGTCCATTACATGCATACAAGTCCTCTGGTTGATCTCTTATCCCTTCATCCCCTCTCCTCCCTCATAGGTTTTATAGTCTGTTCAATGCCTGTATGACTCTGGTTCTATTTGTGATCATCAGTTTATGTTGTTCATTATATTCCACGAATGAGTGAGATCATGTGCTATTTATCTTTTTCTGATTGGCTTATTTTGCTTAGCATAATGCTTTCCAGGTCCATCCATTCTGGTACTAATGGTAAGAATTCCTTCTTTTTTTACAGCAGTGTAGTATTCCATTGTGTAGGTGTATCGCAGTTTTTTAATCCACTCATCTGCTTATGGGCACTTAGGCTATTTCCAAATCTTAGCTATTGTAAATTGTGCTTTTATGAACCTGGGGTGCATATATCTTTTCTGATTGGTGCTTCTGTTTCTGAGAACATATTTTTATTGATTTTTCTGAGAGAGAGAGAGAGAGAGAGAGAGAGAGAGAGAGAGAGAGAGAGAGAGAGAAAGAGAGGCAGGCAGGCATTGGTGTGTAAGAGAAACATTGATTGGTTGCTTCCTGTACACACTCTGACTGGGGATCAAACCTGTAACCTAGATATGTGCTCTGACCAGAAATTGAACCACGACCTTGAGGCTTATATATTTTTGTATTATCCATTTTAATATTCTGTGGATCTGAAAGTGTAACCTCAACAATTGCTTGGGCTGCAGACATCTGTGCTGGTGAGGTAAACCTTGGGTGGAATCAGGTGAGCTATTGGGCATGTAGGAGAGAGGATTAAGAATCTGATCTGATGGGCAGGAATGACCCCATTGGTGAGGAAAGTTTGAGGTGGGGATTAATTTTGTATGTGGTCGGTTCATTAGTGGATTATTTCTAGTTCTAACAACTTTTGCTTCCATCGTAACAGATTTAGAATGAATGCTCTGAAAATGAGGACTCCAGTAGGGCATGAGATGTCTGTTATATTCATTTCAAAGCAATTTATTTGGTCATTCCAAAAGTATACCCCACCTATGCAGATGGTGGGGAAGGAGGAGGGTGTTTCTAAGCAATAATCTAAACCTGCATTGAAGACCACAGATAAGATACATGGAAGATGCCCTTCACCCTCTCTGCAGAGGAGGTGAGTCCACGCAGGTCCTGGGGGAGTGGGTCAGAGATGGGGAAAGCCTTCCTCCAGTGTGGCTGACGGCTTCCTATTGAGTTGGGTCTCCATGCTACGCTTTGCAGTCATGAATAGCACTTGGGAGACCAAAAAAATTTTAGTCATATATATGTTAAGATTATATTTATGTAAATAAATACCATGTATTGAGCCCCTGTTAGGTGTCAGGCCTTGTGCTAAGTGATTTTCATGCTTATTTCAGAACTTGACAAACTTTTTCGAAGGGCCAGATAGTAAATATTTTAGGCTTTGTTCTGCTGTTCTAGCAGGAAGGCAGCCGTAGACAGTACAAGTGTGAATGGCTGAAGCTGAGTTCTAATATCACTTTATTTTGTGGACTTTGAAACTTGAATTTTACATAACTTTCACATGTCATGAAATATTATTCTTTTGATTTTTAAAAACCATTAAAAATGTAAATGCCATTCTTATGTTGTGGGCTGCAAAAACATGGGGGGTGGGCTAGATTTGGCTTGTGGTCCATAGTTTGCTGACCCTTGCTTTATTTCATTAAATTTACACAATATATTTCATGGGGAGTTATAATATCTCATGTTATAGATGAATATTGCGGAGGTTTAGTATTTCTGCTAATCCTTGGCAATCAGGTAACATCCCACCAAAATGTTAGTGTGATTTTTTTTCCTTTTGATTAATGACATGTTCATGATATGTAATAGGACAGTTTCCATTGTTTTCTGAATATATTTTAAATATCACCAAATATAGAAGGAAGGCACCTTTATCTTATTTTTCATGATTTTAAGCACATTGTTAATGCTTACATTTTTTGATTATGACATGTAACAAACACTTTGTTTTAGGGTTCTCTTCCATTTAGTTGTGTTTTATTTGGGCTAATGCTAAAATGTACTGATGTCTCCTGAATATACTTTGAGGAGAGAGAAGGGTGGTTCTGAGTGAAAGCAGGGAAAATCAGTGTAGGATGAAAAATGTAGTTGTCTTAACTGCATTTAATTGAGAAAAAGCTAAATGTAGACTATTAATGCATGTGCATGCACACATATATAGCTCTTCCTCCCTACTCTCCCTGGAGAAAGAATTTCCTTCCTATACTTGACAAACCCAGAAATGATATAAAAGGAAGTTTTCTCTATTTTACATTCTCAGTGTGGTGTATTATGATGCCTCGGTGAGTTTAAAGAAAACAACTGGACTCATAAGAATTCACACATATTTCCAGCATATTACATTTTACAGAATAATAAAATTCCTTTATAAAATGGATTTTTTGTTTAAATGCATTTAGATAGAATATGAGCCAAATAATATTCCTTGAAACACAGTCTCTGCATACAGCAAAGGTCTGGTCCATCATAGATATTAGGTTTAGTTCCCAGAATTCTCCTATGTTTAAAAAACTTGAAACTTTTAACTTAAATGATAAGCAATTAAAAATTTCAGAAGGCATCCATTACATATGACTAAGGCATTTAAACCAAAAGGGCTACAATACAGGGACAGGAGAATCTCGTGTGCTAATGAACAACATATCCACTGTTTGTATGTTTGAAAAAATCTAAATTGTCCAGCATGGCTGTGTCTAATTGTACATCATGATATCAGTAGGTAATTGTGCTTTCTATGAGAAAAATTTGTTCCAAAGTCAAAATGTCATCTTGCTGTCAAATAATTCCACAGATTACCAGAATCAGAGCTAGAGAAATTGTGTTAAGACAGAAGATGTGATATGAATCCTGCTCATTTCCCAAGACATGACTTCCATTGTAATGATCTACCTAACACAGAAACTTCCTTCTGCGGTCTCCGGCTCATCTGCCGCCACATACACAACTCATTAACATTCGGTCAATACAGCACCATTTGTGCAGTTAACCTCTGAGCAAAGTGAGGTTATTACTTCATTATGGTGAATTCTCTAATAACACAACTTGCATCAAGAATGAATATATCTCTTTTCCCCGTTTATGGTTAAATGAGTAGTTAGTGTAACACCAAAATTCATTATATTATTGTTCGTCTGATCTTGTGTTGAGAATTCAATGGACTTAGAGTAAACTTCAGAACCCTCTTGCTAAGGAAGAGTTACATTTATCTTTAGTTACATCGACATCTACTTTAAATAGTAGAAAAACAACAACCCTGTGGAACTCCGGGAACTGGTCCAGAAGGAGACTCTTGTCTGTCAGGGCATCACAGGGGAGCAAGACCCTCACACATGCAGAGGATCTCTGTGATGAGGACAGATGTGGCCATAACAAGTTTATCTGTGAGACCAGATTCTTACTCAAGAAGCTGAAGCCGAGCCGAAGTAAGAACTTCAATATCTGTCGAGAGCCGGCAATCCCAATGAAGTGTGAGGACCACCGGGTCTGCCTGAGGCATGGCCCTTTGTGAGGAGGAGCAAGCAGGTGGAGTGCATTGGTGACACAGGAATGCGGCAAGATCCTGGTGTGTTTCGTGGACAGCACACAGCAGAGAGCCCTCATCGTGGGCATCCTACACTGCAGCACCTGGCCTCAAGGACGCCAATAGTTAAGCTCTAGCTGAAACCAGACATGGGAAAGAAGGCCAAACACAAGACTCAAACTAAGAAGAAAACGTTGAATCCTGATTTTAATGGGGAGTTCTTCTACGATGTCAAACATAGTGACCTGGCAAGAAGTAGCTGGACATGTTGGCTTGGGACTATGACATTAGCAAGTCCAACAATTATATTGGAGCCTGCCAGCTGGGGATCTCAGCCAAGGGAGAGTGTTTAAAACACGTGTATTAGTGTCTGAAAAACAAGGGCAAGATTGAGCACTGGCACCAACTACAGAATGAGAACTATGTGTCCAGCCATGAGAATGGTGTCCAGGTCCCCAGCTCCGTGCCCGTCCCCTGCCCAGGTCACCCTCCAGCCTGCCCCAGCAGTCAGTTGCATTCTGATCTTTCATCACCCGCCCCGAGCCTGCCTTTGGGGTCTCGCCCTCACCTTGGCACCTCTTCCCTCCATGCTGCTGCTGCTGCTGCTGCAATGCAGACTCTGAAGCAGCCCTTCTTTGGTCCCTCCAGGATGGAACAGTCAAGATAGGAACGGGGAGACTTTTCAGGGAGGTTGTTCAGTTAACAACCATCTAGTTTAGGTAAGTACGAATGCTCTTTATCATTTAAGACTGTTTTTAGACTCTCCTGGCCTCGAACCAATGCACACATACACAACTCGAGTTTCCTATGTCG
>PVJN01018205.1:22655-39457 GCA_004026805.1 Lasiurus borealis
TGTCTGCTATCCCCCAGTTGTCAGCAGACCAGGATAGGACAGTAGGACCTTGTATTGGGGCAGACAGAGCATCCAGGCTCCCACCGCCTCTGCACACATACCCCAATTGCCAGGAAAACAGACCATCATGTGTAAGCTCCCTGGTGACTAGGAACACCCTCCACTGACTGCCCCCCCCCCCAAGAATACAAAGAGACTTGTTAATCCCCTCTTTTAGGATGTCACCTATTGGCTTCCTAGTAAAAAATGACACCCCTTCTCTATCCTCTCCACCTCTCTCTCTGCCTTGTCCACCACATGAAACTCTTCGTCTATACCTGCACCTCTCTCCTCTTCTCTCTCCCTCTTTAATAGGGATAAATATCAAAAGCAAGAACTTCACCCCTTCACCTCCTCTCACCATCCTGACCAGCATACCCTGAGAATCTGGCAAAACCTGGAGTTCCACTTCGATCCTTGCTTCTTCAAACCACCCACTTCTCTTGTTGGCACAACCAGGTGGCCTCTGGCTGAGGAGCTGGCTGCTGCTGGCACTGCTCCAGGTGCAGGGCAGCATCCCAAAGGCTGTATATGAGCCCATAGAGTGTCTTTCTCAGCCCCTGGCCTTCCCACGTGGTTGCAGAAAGTATATAGAAACCGGAGCTCTGGGCCAAGAGGGGCCTCTCTAAAAGCCCCAGCATTAGTTAAATGAACCTACCATTCCTGTTCCTGACACTTGACTGTTTCTTTGACTCTCTAGTGCTCTGTGTCCACTCAGAATCACCTCGAACCTCTGTCTCTATGTCTCTCTATCTCTAGCACCCTCTTCACCAATTGTATAGAAAGAATACAACACCATTATCAAGGATCTAAAACTTTAGTGACAGATCCTGATGTCAAAGTCTTTTATTCCAGCATGAATCATCCAATCTTTTTCTTAAGAAAAAAAATATATTTTAACAGGAGAAAAAGAGAGTAAGAATAAAAATAAATTTAAGGTTGGGTCTGGGCCCAAATACCTCTGTCAAATACCCCACCACTATCTGTAGAATTCATTATATAGACTCTTTCTCCAAACACACACCTTTAACCTCCCCTAAAAAAAGAAAAGAAAAGAAAGAGGGAAACCAAGCTGGTGGCATAGATGGACACCTAAACTGCTGCCTTACACAACAATTTCAAAACTACAACTAAAAGACAGAACGGACACCATCCAGAACCACAGGAAAGTTGGCTGAGTGGAAATTCTACAATTAGAAGGAAAGAGAGGGGCTCACGGAGACTCAGAGGAGCTGCAAGAAGCTGAGGTACAGAGATGCATGATGAGAACAGGCACCAGAGTGGGAGTGAGATGCAGACTCCCATCTTCACTGAACCCCTTATCCTACAGCACTGAACCCCAGTTCTGGGTGAGACTCATAAGGGAGGAGTCTGGACTGTGAAAGGAAATTTAGGGAAGCCATAAAAGGGCAGAGGTCTGGTGGTATGCACACCACTGCCCATAGAAGACGGACTGCTGATTGTGCTGCTGGCTTTCACTAGTGGGCAGAGACAGAGCCTCCCAACTGCACCACTTCTAAAGGTACTGAACCCCAGTTTCAGGCGAGACCCTGGGGACCCAGACTAATACGGGTACCAGAGCACAGGGGAGCTGAAAAGGCAGTGGTCTAGAGGCATACGTGGGTGTGTGCACACACAGACGGCTCCAGCGATTACCAAGAGACACTTGAGACCTACGGGTCACATAGGGCAGGGCTGACTGGAAGTCAAGGCGCTCTGAGACTCCACCCCATGCAAACTCGACAAAGAGGCTTTTACTGTTTCACAAGTCTTTTATCATAAGGCTGATTCCACAGAACCCCATATAAAAGGAATCCTAAGAAGACTACACCAAGACACATCATAATTAAAATACCAAGAGCAAAAGACAAAGAGAGAATATTAAAAGCAGCAAGAGAAAAACAGTTCATTACCTACAAGAGAGCACCCATACGAATGTCAGCTGATTTTTCAACAGAAACTATGCAGGCCAGACAAGAGTGGAAAGAAATATTCAACGTGATAAATAGCAAGAACCTACAACAAAGAATACTCTATCCAGCAAAGCTATCATTGAGAATTGAAGGGCAGATAAAGAGCTTCACAGATAAGAAAAAGCTAAAGGAGTTCATCAAATCCAAACCAGTATTATATGAAATGCTCTTTAAGTATTATATGAAAGGTACTCTTTAAGAAGAGGAGGAAGAAGAAAAACGTAAAGATAAAAATTATCAACACCAAATACATATCTGTTAACAAGTGAATCTAAGAATTACGTGAATTAAAAATCTGATGAACAGAATAAACTGGTGATTATAATAGAATCAGGAGCATAAAAAGCGAGTGGACTGACAATTCTCAGGGGGAAAGGGGTGAGGGGGCTGCAGGGAGAGACTGGACAAAAATCATACAGCTATGGATGAGAACAATGTGGGGGAGGTAAAGGTAGAGGAAGGGGTGGGAGCCAGGTGGAGAGGAGCTATGGGGGGAAAAAAGAGGAACAATTATAATAATCTGAACAATAAAGATTTATTAAATAAAAATAAAAAATAAAAATAAAAAATAAAATAAAGCAACAAACAAAGGAAAATAAAGAAAAAAGAATAAATATAATAAAATCATAATAATAAAAAAAGAAAAAAGTGGAAAAATATTTGGCATCATGTTTGGTTTAAATATGAATAACTTTTAAAATAAAAAGCTTTTGTACAGTAAAAGAAACCATCAACAAAACAAGAAAGCCCATTTTATGGGAGAACATATTTACAAATGTTATCACTGATCAAGGTTTAATCTCCAGTAACTACAGGGAACTTACTAAAAGGAAAATAAATGATCCAATAAAAAAGTAGGCAATGGACCTAAGTAGAATCTTTTCAAAAGAAAACAGAAGGAAGGCCAAGAGACATATGAAAACATGCTCAAAGTCACTAATTATCTGAGAGATGTAAATCAAAACGACAATGCGGTACCATCTCATACCTGTCAGAATGGCTATCATCAACAAATCAACAAACAACAAGTGTTGGCGAGGATGCGGAGAAAAAGGAACCCTCGTGCACTGTTGGTGGAAATGCAGACTGGTGCAGCCACTGTGGAGAATAGTATGGAGTTTCCTCAAAAAACTAAAAATGGAACTCCCATTTGACCCAGTAATTCCACTTCTTGGAATGTATCCCAAGAAACTAGAAACACCAATCAGAAAGGATATATGCACCTCTATGTTCTTAGCAGCACAATTAACAATAGCTAAGATTTGGAAATAGCCCACAATGCCAATCAGCAAATAAGTGAATTAGAAAACTATGGTACATATACCCAATGGAATACTACATTGCTGTAAAAAAGAAGAAATTCTTACCATTTGCAGCAGCATGGATAGACCTGGAGAAGATTATGTTAAGTGAAATAAGCCAGGCAATGAAAGAAAAATACCACATGATCTCACTCATTTATGAAAAATAAAGAACATTATAACCTGATAAACAAAAAGATAGATACAGAGGCAGTAAAGCACCAAACAGACTGTCAAATTACAATGGGAAAGCAGGAGAGTGTTGGGAAGGGTCGGGGTGGGTGGGTGGGAAAGAGATCAACCAAAAGGCTTGTATGCATGCATATAAAGCACAACAAATGAACACAAGACACTGGGGGAGTGGGATGAGGGCATGTGATAGGGGTGGGTGGGTAGAAGAGACTGGGGGAAGGTCAAGGGGAGGGGAAAGGAGATGTATGTTCTATTACATGTAATATTTTAAACAATAAAAGATATTAAAAAATATGAATAACTTGGTGATATGAAAAGAAAAACCAAAGGAACATACAATTCCATCGTGGTTTTTGGAAATTGACATTACACTAGGTGAAAGTTCTAGCAACTTGTTCATTGGGATGAGAGACTTAAATCAGTTCATCTTGGTATTTCTAAATGTAGTGTGCAGATCTCTGATTTGAGCTCTATTTGTACAGTCCTGTACTGTAGCCTCTCAGACTCTTCAGTAAACTGTTGTCAACAGTTGCATTCTATGTAAAAAAGTGGTTCATTTTCTTATAAGTAGTTATTTGAACATTTAAAGTTGAGAATAGAATTGTTATAGAAAGACACTTTTAAGAGGAAAGGGAATGTCACTTTTAAAAACTATCTCTCATAAAGAACTAGTGACCCAATGCATGAAATTCATGCACATTAAAAGGGGATAATTAGAGGAAATAATTTAATATTGCTATTTGCCCTTTATAGTAGAAGTATCAGAGATGAAAGAAAATTAGTAAAATGTATATGAGAATCTTCCTCCTGTTCGAGTCTGAAGCACATCATCGGACCCAGAGTCAGGTCCCCACCCACCCACATGCACCTCAAAATCACATGAGACCCAGACCCAGATGCCACCCGCCTCCCAATTGGGCTAGATCTAGACTTGGCCAGTCCCAACATATCAAGCTCTGCTGGGCTGGGCACATAGCCTCAGGTCCCCTGGCCTGGTGTTAGGATGCGGGGCATGGCCTGAGGTCCCCCAGCCCACACCACGGTGGGGAGCATGCCTTGAGGTCCTCTATCAAGCCCCACCAGGTGGGAGTCAGGCCTGAGATCCCCTGTCAAGCCCCACTGGGTTCCCCTTACTTAGCACTGTTGGTGCACATTGAGGTCCCACATCAAGCCTCACTGGGTGGGGGGCACGGCCTGAGGTCCCCTGTCAAGCCCAGCTAGGCAGGGGGCACGCAGTCTCAGGTGCCCTGCCGCAGTGCTGGGTCAGGGGGCGTGGCCTGAGGTCCCTCAGCCTGGTGCTGGGGTGGGGAGTGCGGCCTGAAGTCCCCTGTCAGGTGTGTGTGTGGGGGGCATGGCCTGAGGTCCCTTGGCCTGATGCTGGGGTGGAGGGAGCAGCCTGAGGTCCCCTAGTGCAGCACCAAGATGGGAAATGCACCTTGAGGTCCCCTGTTAAGCCCTGCCAGGCGGGGGTATGGCCTGAGGTCCTCCAGCCTGATGCCAGGGCAGGGGGCACAGCCAGAGGTCCCCTGTCATGCCCCACATGGGTGGGGTAGGATGTAGCCTTAGGTCCCTGCTGATTTCTCATTAGGATTTCTTATGGGAACTTGGCCTCAGCTGTGAGTGTAGCCATCTTTGTGATGGAGTGATAGTCAATTAGCGTATTCCCTCTTTATTGGACAGGATAATGGAATAAAAGGAAGGGGCAGCAAGGGGGAGAGGCAATGTTTCTGAGAATCTCTATTAATGTTTGGTGTCTGCCAATTACTATTTCCCCCCCAACAACTCTGGATTATTGTTTAGAAATTCTATGGTACTTAGTGGAACACTTTACGAAGTTTTATTTCATGCTTCCATGGCTGTCTTTGGCATGAAAGTTTGAATTAATTTGTCAGGCTTATAATTTTTTACCAGGGACAGTTGAATAAAATCCATAACTTTTGTCAGAATTTGATACCAGGTCTGCCTGACAGAGAGCTGATGCTATTTCCATCATGACATACTTTACGGGTCCATTAATTCATAATACAGCCAAGTAGAGGAAGACAACAATTGTCTCAGAAAGAAAAAAACAAAGCAAATACTAAGAGGCAAGAATTTAAAGTGAATAAAAATCAGTTGAATTTATAATTATAGTAGAGGCCCAGCACACAAAATTCCTGCGCAGGTACAGTCCCTAGGCCTGGCCTGTGATCAAGGCCATCATCCCCAGTTGCCCCTAGTTGGCTCTGCCTCTACCCCCCACCCTACCTCCCCCATTCTTATTCCCCTTTTGTCATCAGGTGATTGGTGCCTGACAGCTGGGGAAGGGATAAAGAGGTTGGCTGTTCCAGCCTGCTTGCTGGCCCCACCGCCTCCACAGTTGCTCTCTGTGAGTGGAGTGACTGGTGGGGTGGGGGCCTTGGCCTGGCATTGCCCACATCCCCTGTCACCTACCCTTGGTTCCCTGTTCATCATCAGGCGATCAGAGCCTGCTGGCCCGGGAAAGGAACTGAGAGGTGGTCAGTGTGCTTCATAGTGACTGGTCCAGTGGTGGTTCTGGTCGTCTGCCATTAGGGTCAATTTGCATATTACTCTTTTATTAAATAGGATCGAACATTAGGGACTGAGACCTACACAGGGCATTCTTTAACCAGAGGACTCTTCATTGCCCTAAATAAATGTTCAGGTGTTTTCTAAATGTAGATATTCAGAATGGATAGACTACCTTTTTCAGAACCTGGAACTTAACATTTAGGTATGATTTTGGATTTTTAGGGGTAGGAGGGTACCTTGTATTAAAAAGTAGCAACATTTAGAAATGTATTAATATTGCAATTCACTAACAGTTTATGTGGTAAATATTGCATCCAAATAGAAAAACTGGTGTGCCAATTATCAATTTATTGCCTCTCAACTTCAAATCCATTCATCATTGTCTGCTCTATGAAAATGGAGTAGGGCCCTTGAAATATTCCTTTTTTTGTCAGCTGGCATGATGTGAAGCTTTGTCACTGGAGGAGAAAGGTGTTGAAGATGGTCACTTAGAGGAGGACATGACTGCGGGTTGACCTGTAAGTTGGACCTGGGTAATTGGAGGCTACTCCCCTATCTTGGGAAAGTACATTCTTCCCACCATTCCCAAGGTGGTAGCCATTTTCCATGATGCTAGGGTATGGAAAGACATTTGGGTTGGTCTGCAAGAATCTGAGGTAAGAGTCTCATGCTCTACAGAGAGAAGGCAGGGGAGGATGGGTGGGAAGAGATCCATCAATGAACTTGTATGCATATATGCATAACCCGTGGACACAGACAATGGGGTGATGAGGTCCTGGGAGAGGGGGTGATGGGAGCAGTCTGGAGAG
This sequence comes from Lasiurus borealis, assembly GCA_004026805.1. Classification (NCBI taxonomy): domain Eukaryota; kingdom Metazoa; phylum Chordata; class Mammalia; order Chiroptera; family Vespertilionidae; genus Lasiurus; species Lasiurus borealis. Next base: position 29,502 of record PVJN01018205.1, read on the forward strand.
GATAATGAGAGAAAGAGGAGGACTTATGTAATACTTTCAATATTATCAATACATAATAATAAAATAAAGAATAGAATCTGAGGTAGACCTCACTGTCTTCTGTGTCCCAGCTCATAAGGTGCTGACACCCCCTGGCAATTAGAAGCTGATGCTCTGGCTTGAATAACAGCCCTAGCAATAGACCCTTCAGTAGATATAGCAGTTGGGTGAGTAGAAAGAACTGTTATCATAGTGCCCAGGTGGGATGGCATATTATCCAATTATGCCAAATTGCTTTGAAATACAATGACTTGGTTATACAGTAAGAATATGTTCTGTGTGTTCTAAACAACACTCAAAGCAACTATTCAAGTTATCTGGGGCCATTCACTAGAGTCCCCAACTGATGAAGGACTGGCAGATTGGTTTTGGCTCTCTTCCTCTGAAAGTGGGTTCTAAATATAATTTACACTGCTTCTGGTCTAACTCAAGCTTTCTCCTGTCACCATGCAAACCAGACTACCACTATTAGGGGATTGAAGAAGCTGAGTACCATGTATGGATACTCTCATCAAACAGATAGTAATTGGGGTCGCATTTCAATGATCATAATATGCAAGACTAGGCAAAAATACATGACATTGAATGAAGTTTTCATCTCCCCTATAACCCATAATCAGCAGGGTTGATAAAAAAGAACAGAATATTAAAACAGCAAATTAAATTAGCAACAGATAAAACTAATTTGACCAGGTGGACTTAAATACTGCCCCAGGCTTTAATACTTAAAAAAAAATCCTCACCTGAGAATATATTTTTATTAATTCTAGAGATGGGAAGGGAGAAAGAGAAAGAACTATCAATGTGAAAGAAGAACATCAATCAGTTGCCATTCATACTCACCTTGACTGGGGGTCAAATCTGCAACCTACTAGGGGATGGTGTTCAGACCACTGAGCCACCAGCCAGGGCCCGGGCTTTACTATTTTGGAGTGATCAACCAATAGGGCCTGCTGCTCCATATGTCAGTCTGTGGATCTCTGTCCAATACCAGCACTATACCTGAAATGGAACATGCGCCATTGAAAGGGAAAAAATTAAAGTCCTGGTTTGGCATATTTCTATGTGCCTGTCATGCTGCCTTCCCTGGCCAGCACGATGGTATGCACAGCCAGGTCAAGTTCCTAAGGCTGCAGACACACTAACATCTAAGGATCAGGCCATAGATATAATTATATTGTTTATATATATTTTGATTGATTTTAGAGAGAGAGAAAGGGGAGAGAGAGAATAAGAATAAGAAGAAGAAGAAGAAGAAGAAGAAGAAGAAGAAGAAGAAGAAAAAGAAGAAGAAGAAGAGGAGGAGGAAGAGAAGAGAAACATAGATTGGTTGCCTTCTGCACTTATTCCTGTCTGGAATGGAACCTGCAACCTGGTATGTGCTCTGGCTGGGAATTGAACCAGCAACATTTTGGTGTGCCGGAAGACACTCAACCAACAGAGCCACACTGGCCAGGGCCACAAGTATAATTCTTATCGAAGGGGAAGACTTTCCCATGCAAGTTTCTACTAAATATCTGCCTTTCTGACCTTAGACTTCTGCTGCTCCTGCGGTTTCCACTTTCAGATGGATACCTAATGGGTATACCTTTCTAGAGTGGGCCCACTTGTATCCCTGGCAAAGCAATCAATCCAACTGTTGGATATGCGGGTAGCTGTCCTCTCTAACTTGCCAAGATTGCTGAGGTGGACATTATCATTCTAGGTAGGGAACTGGAAGGCTCTAAAACAGTACATTAAAGAAGACAACTAAGACTAGTACTTTTAACCCATTTGGTATTATCAATACTAACCCAGAAACCTGGCCTGTGGCACACACTATCAATAGCAATTTTTTTCAGGGCTCTCTTCTCTGGGCACAATATGTCAGCCCTCAGGGTAGCAGCTGCTCCTTATGTCGGCAATTCCTATATTCCCTACAGTCTTTTTCACTATCATGCCCCACTACTCTAATCTGTTATAGTTAAACTTTCACCGTTAAAATGACTGTGTGGTTTCTACCTCCTGGTTGGACACTGACTGAGGTGGCTGAGCAGCAATGGTGCAGAGTTCGATAAAGCCTAGGCATTGCAGTGCATTCGTCACCTAGAACATGTACAGATAGGCTTTGAGAGCTGGGAGGAAAGGATGTCTTCACAGTTGTTAGATTTTGGAATAGGAAGATGATTCCAGGGAAGGATGAATTCTTAGGTGGGGTCATTCATTCATTGCACTATGGTGCTCCCATCTCACCCGGAGCAAAAACCAAAGGCTGCCCAGTGGCCTACAAGGTCTGACATGATCTGGCCATCCTCTGACCTCTGTCCTCACCTTCAACTCCTCTCCTATCACTTGCAGCAGTGGCTCCAGCAACTCATTGTGGTCCTCAAACAGCTCAGATATACGTATACACCTGCCTCAATTCCTTGTCCCTACTGCGTTCTTCCTGGAACACTTTCCTCTGGGTACCTACCTTCCTCTCTCCCTGCAAGTCTTGGCTGTGTTGCCACCTCAGTGAGGCCTCCCCTGATCTCTCTCTTTAAATTTGTAACAATGACCTGGCACTTCCCATTTCCTCTCAGTCTTCCCTTATTTATTTTCTCCATTGTACCTGTCATCCTCTAAGATGCTACAAAATTTACTTACCTGTCTGTTGTTTGTCTTCCTCTGACTAAAATATAAGTTCCACGAGGCAGGAATTAAATTTTATTTTTTAGTGTTGTATCCTCAGTATCTAAACTAGTGCCGAACTATTTGCAGATGAATGAATGGATGAGCCCCTTATATTATTAGGCTGAATAGGATTTAAACTATATATTTTATTTTATAATTTTCACTCATATTTTTGGATATGTGTGTGTATATATATTATGTATGTGTGAGTTCAACCAGAACTAAAGGGATGACAGACTTTGTGTTATGGACATTTTTGGTGGCCTCTACTTCTTAAATGAGGGATTGCTATGATTGACTTGCTTTTAAGTGGTATTTTGCCCATGTTTTAAAATTAATGATTTCAGTAAACATTTGTCATTTTTGCCCCCTCCCATCTTAATAGCATCCCAGTTTTGCTTTGATGGGACTATTAATCAGTGACATCATGGCTCCTGACCCAAGCCAGGTGGCTGGAAGGCATTTACATTCTTGGGAAGAGTGATGTGATGACCCCAATGGCTGGCACTATGTATCTTGGCAGCACTCCCCACAGTGACCATTCATCAGGGGCTGCCACTGTTTTTCTCCTGGGTTGCTCAAGTTTTGCACTTTCTGGGTCTGTTTATTCTACTTCTTCTTCTTTTTTTTTTCATTCTGTGAATTACCCTATCTTCTTCCCATGCTTTCTTTTTCTTTTTGCTTAAGTTAGCTAAGAATTTCTATTTCTTGCAACCAAATTTGCTTCACTGATAAGATAATTCATTGTATCATCAGAGGAAAATATGTATTTTATTTTACAGATTGAATACAGTATGCCTGAGTTAGTTATTCTGTAGAACGTATACTCTTTAGAATACTTAATATTTATCATAAAAATGACAACTTTCATTAGTGTATTTCAGTCCTGATAAAGGCACTTAGGCAAATCAAGAAGTAGAAATGTTTCTAACTTTCTATTTCTCTCCCTTCCTTTCTGTGAAAAATCAATAAAATATATAAAAAATAAAAAAATACTAATAAAAGAATAATATGCTAATTAGACTGGTTTGACCGGACATCTTCCAGATGTTTGATTTCCTTCCACATAGTCAGGGGGCGACTAGGGAGTGAGCAGGCCAGCAAGGGAGCAGTTAGAGGGTGACCAGGCCATCAGGGAACCAGTTAGAGGGCAATCAGGGCAGCAAGCAGAGGCAGTTAAGGGCGATCAAGCAGGCAGGCGAGTGGTTAGGGTGATCAGGCAGGCAGGCGAGTGGTTAGGAGCCAGTGGTCCCGGATTTCAAGAAGGATGTCCGACTGCTGGTTTAGGCCCTATCCATGCAGGTAATATGCTAATTAGACTGGACATCCCCTGTGGGGTCCTGAATTAGAGAGGGTGCAGGCCAGGCTGAGGGATCCCCCTCCCCCTTACCCCCATGCACAAATTTCATGCACTGGAACTCTAGTTGTTTTAATAAAATCTAAGATTTTTTTTTTCTTGACCAAATATGTGTGTTTTAACAATTTCCTTTGGAATTTATTGGGGTGACATTGATTAATAAAGTTATTTAGGTTTCAAGTGTACAATTGTATAATACAGCATCTGCATATTGTATTGTATGTTCACCACATTTTGTCTGTTTTTACCCAGAAAGACTCTGATACCTAAAGAAAAGTCTAGAGCAATAGATGCAGAACTTGAGGCTCAGAAAGTGTATTTGTTAGTTTGCTAGCATTGCCATACAAAGTACAACAGATAGGATGGCTTAAACAATATAAATTACTTTTTCCCCAGTTCTGGAGACTGGGAGTTCAAGATCAAGGCACTGGCAAGTTTAGTTTCTCTTGAGGCCTTTTTTCTTAGCTTGTAGGTGACCACCTTTTCATTTTGTCCTCATATGACCTTTCCTCTGTGTGCATGTCCCCCTGGTGTCTCTTTCTTTTCTTATTAGAACAACAGTGATATTGAATTATGGCCAACTCTTATTACATTTGAACTTGATTATCTCTTTAAAGGCCCTATTTCCAAATGCAATCACATTCTAAGGTACTAGAGGTTAGGGTTTCAATGCATGAATTTTAGGGGAATACAAGTCTGTCCATAGCAACAAAGTTAAGTGGCCATTGTCACGTAACTGGAAAGAGATAGAGTTGGGACAAGAACCCAGGTGTGTTTGACTGTAAAATCTGTCCTCTTCTATATCACACCTAAATTTGTAGGGCTATTTCAGAGTCGAGGTACCATGGGTCAGAAGATTGCATTAATTTAGATTTTTAAATTCTTTTTACTGTATCCCCTAGCCAAGTTTCCAAGACCCATGAGGTGTTTTAGTGACAATCAAGACATTTCTGTACTTTGTTTTTCTGCTACTGTGATTCTGATGAAGAGTGTATCCAAACTCACCCATACTCACAAATAAGCCTATCCCCCCGAACCACATCTACACACAAAAACTATATACTCACAAATACTATTTTAATTTGGTAAGTACAAATCTACTGGTAATAAAAACTCTAGTAACCTTAGGCAACAGCTTTTTATTAGCTGTTACATTTGCTTACAGATGATTTGTTCAATTAAAGCTATCTACTGTTATTTACTGTTATGTAACAAATGATCTAAAAACCCCAGAGCCTTAAAATAAAGACAAACATTTACTATCTTTTGCAGTCTCTGTGAGTCAGCATTTAGTGTGTGTCAACTAGGCTAGGCTAAACTGAATGCTTTAGACATCTCTTTCTAGTATGTTTCTTGACAGGGTAGGCTACTGGAGAGGTTGTCTTATGAGAATTGGAAAATAGAAAAGAAGCTACAACCATTCCATAGTGTGGTCATACTCACTTTCTCCCTTCTATTTAATTGAGCACGAATCTATGTGCTACTGTAAAGGAATTTTGCAGATGTAATTCAAGTCCCTAATCAGTTGACTTTAAGTTGGAGAGATTTTTTTTGTGTGGGCCTGACTTATCTAGTTGGAAGAGAGATTTTTCTTGGAGAGTATGACTTAAATAATTGGAAGGACTTGTAAGAGAGGCTCAGGCTAGAGAAAGGGTTATGTGAGGGGAGAGAGTTAGAGAGAAAGAGTGAGAGAGCAAGAGAGACAATAGCTGTCTGTGGACAATAGCTTCTGCCTGCATCCATGGAGTTCCACCTTGTTTGGTTGCTTGCCATATTCTCTTCCTGACTGCCTATTTGTCCTTAGGGTTCCAGCCTGCTTGTGATCTTTCCTTCCTGATTGTCTGCTGTATGGATTTCAGACTTGCTGAGCCAACCCCTACAATTTCATAAGCCAATTCCTTATAATAAATCCATATATTATCTACTGGTTTCACTTTTCTGATTAAACCCTGACTAACACAGAGTAGTTATCCAGTGGTGTCTTGAGGTCTCTCATGAGGTTGTAGTGAAGATGTTGGCTAGTGCTTCAGATGTCAAAGGTTTGACTGCGACTGGAATCTATTTCTAAGATGCTCATTCATGTAGCGGGCACGCTAGTGTTGACTATTGGCAGGAGGTCTCCGTTCTGTGTCACATACACTTCTCCATAGAGCTGCTTGAGTGTCATCATGACATGGCTACTCACTTCCCTCAGAGTGAGTATCCAAGAGAACAAAGAAGAAACAGAAATGTCTTTTATTATCTAGACTTTGAAGTCACATTGGTTTCTATTGGTCACCCAGACCACCTGACACAATGTGGAAGGGGACTATGCAAGGGCATGCATGGATACCATGAACAAGTATCAATAGTAGTCATATTGTAGGCTAGCCACACAAAACCTTTTTACAGAAAATTCTTTATTATTGAAAGTATTCTGTTTGTCTCCTCTCCACCCCCATTGACCTCTCCCTGCTCACTCCCCCCAGCACATGTCCTCACCCCTCAGACTGTCTATGTTCATGGGTTATGTTTATATTCATGCATATAAGTCCTTTGGTTGTTTTCTTACACCTCCCTCTCCCCTGCCTTTCCTTTGTGATTGGGCGGTCTGATTGATGCTTCTATATATTTGGATCTATTTTTGTTAATCAGTTTATGTTATTCATTATAGTCTACAAATGAGTGAGATCGTATGATATTTATCTTTCTCTGATTGGCTTATTTAGCTTAGCATAATGTTCTCCAGGTCATCCATGCTGTGGCAAATTGTAACGTTCCTTCTTTTTTATTACTTTTTTATAGCAACATAGTATTCCATTGTCTAGATATACCACAGGTTTTAACCCATTCATCTGCTAATGGGCACTTAGGTGTTTCTAAATCTTAGCTATTGTAAATTGTGCTGCTAAGAACATAGGGGTGCATATGTCCTTTATGATTGGTGTTTCTGATTTCTTGGTATATATTCCTAGAAGTGGGATTACTGGGTCAAATGGAAGCTCCATTTTTAATTTTTGAGGAAACTTCATATTGTTCTCCACAGTGGTGGCACCAGTCTGCATTCCCACCAGCAGTGCACAAGGGTTCCTTTTACTCCACATCCTCACCAGCACTTGTCATTTGTTGATTTGTTGATGAGAGCTATTCTGACAGGTGTGAGATAGTACCTCATTGTTGTTTTGATTTGCATCTTTTGGATGATTAGTGATTTTGAGCATGTTTTCACATGTCTCTTGGCCTTCTATTTGTCCTCTTTTGAAAAATGTCTATTTTGGTCCTTTACTCATTTTTTTAAAAATATATTTTTATTGATTTTTCACAGAGACGAAGGGAGAGGGATAGAAAATTAGAAACATCCATGAGAGAGAGACATCGATCAGCCGCCTCCTGCACGCCCCCCACTGGGGATGTGCTCGCAACCAAGGTACATGCCCTTGACCGGAATCAACCCGGGACACCTCAGTCCGCAGGCCGACGCTCTATCCACTGAGCCAAACTGGTCTCGGCCCTTTGCTCATTTTTTGATTGGATTGTTTATCTTCCTTTTGTTAAGTTGTATGAGATAGGAACTTATGCATTGTTGAAAACTTCTTTTCAAAAGGATCTCCCCGACTTATCTCAAAGCATGTTCTGCCCAGACTTGGAGCGAGTCATTTGATTAAGGAGCTCTTTTCCTTTTAGTGAGAAGTTGTGTAAACTTGGTACTAGGGGTGCTCACTGCTACTGCAATATTTTGGTAATGTTATTTTACCACATGCTCAATAAGGCAGCAAATAAAAATGGCTGGATGTTCCATTTTTAATTCAATCTAACCTGATATTCTGTAACCCATGTTATATAAACCACTGAAGTAGAATGTCAGACAGGAGGTCTTTAAGGTGAAATGGGTCACCACTACGTTACATTGCAGAGAGAGTTCTTAGAAGTCAAACTCCAGTGATTGCTAACTCAAGACAAAAGTGAAGTGGACATCACTCTTTGACACCTCCTAGCTTCCTTATCTGAGCCCTTCCCCACCTTTCCTGTGTTCTCATCTCTTCTGGCTCAGTGTTTTCATGTACTGATATCTTCCCTTTCACTTAAGAAAATTCCTTTACATTTACTTTGTTGGTGACTATTTCCCAAGGGAAATAGCACATTGTAGGGGAAGAGTGCGAGATTGAAACTGGGTTTCAATTCTGCCTCTGCTTGTTGCATTTTGTAAAAATGGTGCTTGGACAGAGACTACTGAACTCCAAATAGTGCATTATTCATGGAGAATGTTCATGTCTTGGGAAGGAGGATATTTCTGGGTTGAGAATACCTTTCAGATGTCTCAAATTCTACCGTTTACTCACTTAATCTATTTGATAAGAAAATAAGAGCTCTTTATAAAGGTTTAGCTCATAAAAATATATTTTTTCCCTTTCTGTATGTGTTGAAAAATAATACTTTAAAATTATCTAGATGTTGAAGGGCATTAAATACCTTTTTGTAGAAACACGCAGAAGATGGAACACCATACATCCCATAATTTGAGGGGTTAAAGAAGAAAGGATAGTTTTTTTTTTTTGCACTACAGTAAATATGCCAAGTGCAGCCATATTTGCATATGTTGTATTTTAAAATCATGTTTAAAACTGCCTCGTATATTCTGAAACTGGCAAGTGGAAGGCAAGGAGGTCACCTGTGCAGCTGGTGCAAGTAATGGAATTCCCATCAGGCACGTTTAGAAGCTCCAAAGTAACGTGAAAAACAGAGCTCTCCATCTGTTGGTTGCCCATTGAGATGAGCACCAGATCTCCAGACAGTTTAATATGGGTAGTGTGTATTGAGAGTAACCATTTATATTAAGTATCTTTAATTTTATTTACTTTCATATAATTATTCTAGAAGTAGTCACAAGTATCAGCTATACAGGATGCACAGGCTACTGAGCAAGTATAACATTTCAATCCTAATTGTACTACATGAAGAAATAAATGAAAACATGTTTCAGCACAAGACACTTTATAAATCATGTTATTGAAAACCGTCTCATAAAAGCATGGTGACAGTTAATGCATGATATTCAAAATGACCATGAGCAGCTACCTGAAAATATTTGAGATGAGAGATGTAATAAACTATTCCTAAACCATGCTGTCCTTTGAAACATGTTGGAACATTGAAGAAACAACATAAGTAATTAAATAGAAAAAATTTTAAGTGAATTATAAAACAGCATATAACAACATAGGCGATAGGCTAGGTTATTGCAAATTCTACTAATAACTGACACTCAGCATTGATATTTTAAACTAATTCCAATGTCCCTTATCTGGAGCAGCAGTCTTCAATTGAGATGTCTTTTTGTGAGGTGTATCACAAATAAGTTGTGATTAATAACAGTTACCAAAACTTTAAAATGAATTACTCACTAGAAATTAGAGCAAACAAAGAATGGTTTATTTAATGAGGCCATCCAAGGACATGGGGCTCACAGGTATTTCTGTGAGCCTTACAAAACGACAGTGAACTGGAGAAGGGGGAATTGTATACAACCTGCAGTATATTTCATTTGTGCAAAAGCCCTTAATCTTAGTGCTGCAGATGAAGGCCATTCATCATGTATTCGCAGTGGGTTTTATAAGGTCAGGAACTGCCAAATACTCCAGCAAAGGTTGATCATGGCATTCTAGTCCCCTTGTGGGCTGGCCTGATACAATCACGTCTGTTTCTTGCTCAGCTTCTAATGGCTCTCTAAGATAAGGGATGATGCTTAATGTTTTGAGAGGCTATGTTATCGATATTGTGTCAATTAAGTTTCCTTCTACAACACTTGTAAGATGAATGGTCACAAAGGAGAGTGCCTGGCTTGCTCTTCCTTCCTTCCTTCCTTCCTTCCTTCCTTCCTTCCTTCCTTCCTTCCTTCCTTCCTTCCTTCCTTCCTTCCTTCCTTCCTTCT